>JASCZW010008760.1:0-47698 GCA_034211315.2 Aedes japonicus | reverse complement strand
GGCATAGCAAAGACTGAAGCCTGATGTTTTGGTTTAATTGAATCTCACTCAATTTTTCTAAAAGACCTGAGTGTAACAAGATTCTCGCCTCTCTCGTAATTTTTATTTATAATGGCGCTGTTATTTTGGAAACCAGGTAACGTAAAAGTGAGGTTAAACCGCAGAGAACAGACATCCAAGCTGGAGTGCCCACCCTGTATAAATTTCTGAAAATGTCATTTTAAAATTTCAGCTCGTTTCCGTTAGTTTTGGTGATTGCGCCACATGCTCACCTTGAGATTTGATAGCCTGTCAATTTTAGTTAGGTGAAACCTACACTGATGAAAAAGCAATGGTAAATTTTTTGCAATTTGACCCACAAATGATATCTATGTGAAAATTCACATACATTCTATGTGTACACATAAACTTTATGTATGTTCACACATATTTTTCATTTGGCATATAAACTTTATTTGTGATTCTCCATGGGTTCTGTTTATGTGTGGATACATAAATGTTATGCAAAATTCCACATAGATTTTCGCAAAAAATATATGTCATTTTTTATTAGTGTAGACTAGGCGGTGTTGTTTTTCCAACGGTTTGCTTTTAAAAGTTTACACAGTAAATTGGGGAAAAAATGTTCGAGCCTGGATGTCTCTTCGCTGTGGGTAAACATCATAGATGGCGCTTTGGAAAAATACTTTTTTAAGCTGTTAAAGCAAAGTAATTGATAATAAAAAGAGCAGAAAATCGTAGATGACGACGATTTTGACCAATTCTATACAGTTTAAAAAATAGTCAGCAAGTTATCATCAATTTCAGTTTAGATACTTCATTGTTTAGTCTCACTTTAGCTTTACTTTGATTTTTCAATTGGCATTCATAAAACATAAAGGGAAAATGACTGAGTTAATAAAAAGTTAAAGAGAAGGTTAACAAAGAGAGGCTCTCATTGTTACTGAGTTCCATTGGAAAAGGATAAGGAAGCTCTTAACTATAATGCTGTATAAACAATCACACAAATGTGCGCGAGATGTGATGTGATGTTGGATCACAGTATTCGTAAGTAAGTTGAGTATTCGTCAAACGCTACTCCATAAATATACAACCATTTTGCAAAGCACAGTACAGCATTTTATCTTCATTTTCACTCTCAAATGATCACGTTTTACGGCTTCTAAATTACATTCCGTCACCTCAGGGTCGGCGTGCGCGCTTCACTACCGCGTCCAAGGAATCTCTTGAATAGTTTTCTGAACATTCACCCACTTTATTACAGATTTTCACGGGGTCGGGGCCTCCTCTTCCCTGTTCCGCCACTGCTCCTGCCGGCCTGCTCCTTGCTGTTCCTTTGGTCAGATACTCTTCCAGCTCTCAGTCCAACGCATCCTCTCCTCCGAACTCCACCAAGTCTCAACGATTCACGTTTATAATGGCATCCGCGTCGGCGTCGGAGATGGGCCACGTTTTCGACCCAAGGCTTGAGACGTCACTAGTTCTAGACAGTGATTTTTTTAATTTTCAATTTCTCTTCTAAAGTGTTTTTTAGCTGCGGTTTTCATTGTATTTCGAAGTCCTAAATATATTCGTGCTGTTCCACACGAAAAGGACGATGTTGAAATAGAGGAGAGGGTGGCCTTTCAAATGAAGACTGAACATCAGCAACAATTTCCGGTGAGATCTATCCGATTATAACTAAATTTGAACGATTCTACTAAATACGTGCCATCGTGAAAACAATATGACTTGATGATGGAAGTGTATGCACAATACTAATTTCCATTTGATGGTTGTACTGTGTTTATGCGGGGCTTGTTGTTAGTGAAAGTGACCTCGGAATGGGAGTGAGTAACCAGGCATTCTGAAATGGGTCACTGGAACTCAACAGAGCTATCACCTTCCAACACCCGGGCTAAAAATGTTTGTCGTGTCGACAAAAGTTCGCTCAACTGCAAACATTTTTCTTCCATAAAAACACTGCCGGACGGTGGGCGTTGGATTGTACATACACACACAATACACACACATGGAGTAACAAGTGATTCTTCAAACTTCTGACTTGATTAAAAGTAAGCTTGAAGTTTTTTGAAATGTCAGCTTATATCTCTCCGACACATTATGGATCCGCTGCCCAGCCAAAGTAACTTTGGTGGTTGTGAATATCTGGCAACAGAAACATAACTAGAAATGAGAAGAAAAATTAGTATTTTCCATTTAATTCCAACTACCTTTGCTTATCTTGATAGATACGCGTATTTCGTCTACAATGTGCAGACTTCGTTAGTGTCTCGTACTAATAGCTCGACTGAAAGAACAGCAACATAGTTTCATCGGAATAGAGAATATCCCAATTAGCGTGCCGCTGCAGGAACTTCTTAATTCGAATCACTCGTTCGCTTTGATTTTCAAAATATGGTGATGAAATTCTTGATCGACGTATGGGATATATTCAGATGCTTGGCCATCAATCTCCCTGATTGTGGCGGATTTCGGCGAATTCACTCCCTTCACGTTTCACGATCATTTTGGTCCTAATCGTTGGATGAGGTCCATGCCCTGGTTGACTTTGTGCGTAAACGTTTTGTTGTATCTTTTTATGGTGCGGAAGATTAATCTCTCGTTCACACCGATGTGCTTAAGCCGTCTCAAGATCTCACAAGATCTAAATTTCTTCAGATATAAATTTAGCTCTCGTTTTGTATTCATGTTTATGGCGTAGCAAAAACAAACAACCTCTTGAACAAATAACATCCGTCGAATGCTAGTTGATTACACGTAAAATAAAAACTACACACATATCGGTAAAACAAACTGTAGAAGAGATACAATTGGACAATAAACTCTGATAGGCAACTTTTGCCACCCTGTAGATACAACCATTTTGCATTATAATACTGTATACTACCTTGATCAAAACGTTCCCGGAAATTATACATCTAATCGCTATTATATTCGGTTTGCGGGATGGCGATTAGAGCCATCTTAGATTTTTCCATGAGTCTGCGGCGTGGTTCCTTGAATAGATTGAATAGGAAAAAGTTGCAGGGAGCAAAATCAAGGGAATTCGGTAGTTGTTGAATGGTATTGAATGATATTCGGCCATGGGAATCATGCCTTTGCGACGTCAACGCGGTCCTTTTTTTGCATGAAATTCAGGACTTTCGGCACCAGCTTTGCAGCGACACGTCTGAGACCCAAATCATTACCAAACTGCCTCGAATGGATCCAAAAGCAATTTCCTACTTCTCTGCCATCTTTCTAATGGCCAATTTGCGGTTCACGGTAATCCATTCTTTGATTTTGTTGTTTTCATAGGTTTTCGATGTCGACGGTCTACCACTTGTCCCATCATCGATCACGGAGTCACGGCCTCTTCTGAAACGTTCATGCCACTGATAAACGACTGTTTTGGAAATTAATCACAACAGCGTAAAATCTATCATCATAAAGTTTGGGTAACATTCGATGAGCTGTCAAGAAAGGGAAGGAAGGAAAACCAGGTCTAGCTGACTTTAAATTGTATCGAAAGGTAGTCAACCTCACCCTTCGTAACAGATCGATGTCGATTCGAGATTTGGCTAAGAAAACGGGTACCTTCGGTGGAATAGCAAAAACAAAGTGCTGAGCAAAAATACAGGCCAAAAACCAAAGCCAGAAAGTTATACAGCCGAATTTTGCAACGACCGCCGAACTGATGTATGATCGATGACGAAACATATGTGAATTAGTTTTATTCCAGCCGTATAGCAACTGTTTTGTCTACCAACACCTCTTCAATACTTCTTTCATGCCGAAATTTTTGCTAAGTGGCCCACTCTATAGACGGTTGTAAAAACAAGCTCATAAAACCTAGAGTTTTTTTACAGCGTGTTATGCTCTAAAATGATTTTATGGTAAATATGAGGAAATTATGCGATTTATTTAAACAAATAGGTATGGGACGGGGTTTTCAGCAGTTTATTCAGCACCTGGGACAATTGATAACAATTGAACTGTATGTAATCTTTATTAGAACTGCTGATATTTAAACGTTAATCCCTCTGCTTACTTTTTATCTATCGGAATATACCTTCAAAAACGAGCATTTGACTCAAAAAGTTTCATAGACATAAAGGCATAAAGAACCCAATTGCAGGGACCCATTAAAAGCATGCGGATTGCTTTCCGATCATGAAAATGTTTTCTTCAGCTCCGCAATCTGTATATAAACTGACAATATTGTATGAGAGCAATTTCCTCTACCCACTCCTTCGTTTTCTCCATCGCTCTCAAACTCGTCTACTAGTACGTAACCAAACCACTGTCCTCTTAGTCCACCCCTTCGCTGCGAGTATCCTTTTATGACCAGCCTGGCCTTGTACCGGTCAATGTTTCCGTCCACATAAAGCTTCGTGCGATAAACTTATTCGCACTTCATCACTTTGCGTCCTTCCGGCAAGTCGACAAGCGTCCACGTTCCGTTTGAGATGAGAGTGTCGTACTCTTTGATCATGGTCTGTTTCCAGTGGTTGGCATCGTTTCGCGATAGAGCCTCGTTGTGCGTGTTTGGATCATCCAGAAACGTCTGCGGAAAGTCAGTACCAGAATCAAAACATTCACTGTTATCACTTAAATACTTGCCTTTGGGCAAGCGCTCCCTATCGCAACCGCTGTTACGTATTGCCGCTAGCAGGCCTTTGATTTGAGCACACGATACGATGGGGAGTCCTCAGGTTCAGGTGTAGATGACCTCCGGCGATCACCAACGGAGTCTGTAAATTTCGAAGCCGGCAAGCCTTTGTTTACGATATAATAATCTTTGTACTTGCTCGAGAGAAGGGTTTGAAGATTGGGTGGGAGCGCAGATCTGGCCTTCGTGTTGTGAGCATCTTGAAATGATTCGTCACTTTCATCCTCGCTTCAATTCACGTCATCTGCTCAATCAGGCTCATCGAGTTCAGCCACTCTTGGTAGTGGCTCATCGAACACGTTCTCACTGAATTCCAACCTCACAAAGCTGCGCTCGGCGGTTGTGTCAACTGGTCGATGATCAGCTGCTAAAGGTAATTTTCGAAATTTCTGAGCCGTTGTCCGTTTGTAGCAGCTTCATTCTTTTTCCGGTCTGAGGCTCCGCCATAGTGTGGAAGTTTTTGAACTTTTGCAGCACCCTTTAAACGAACATTTTCTTCGTTTTGTCATCGATGAAGGATAAGTTGTAGCGGTTCCCGACTAGCGAATTCTCTTCCATCGGCTATGTCCGAATGTACCACCTCTAGAACTTCACTCGCCCGAGTTCCAACGTGAACTATCGATACCGTTGAACCTTACTCCCTCCACCATGCCATTTCGAAGCTTCACCAGATTTCTTGATGCCATGTGCCCCAAGCGTTTGTGCCACAATTGTGCTGATTCTCGGGATGCGCATGCCAGTGCCTGACGGGTTTGCTCCAATTTAAACAACCCATTTGAACGCCGTCCTGCAGCAGTAACTTTTCCAGTTGGATTGATAACTTTGCAACCTGACTTGGTGAAGGTTACGGTATTAATTCAACGTTGGTCATGTCGATCGTTCCTGGGTTGCACGTTGGCTTCATTGATCCTTCCGCGACAATCTTCATGATACCTTTCTTAGCCGCGTAGATTCCTGCCGTCCACCGAACGCAAGTTTTACCGCAACATTTCGTTCTTTGTGAGAGGACGTTTCCGATGAGCTTGTGTACGGTCCTCCATATTCGTAAGTCGTTTTCACCTTCTCGACGTGAATGTAGTTCACACTGGGTCGAGAAGCAGAATTATTTTTAACCTCGTTACCCCGTGCAATTCTGTCCTTCCGAGGGTCAACGACTGGGAGGGTTCTGTCTTGATTGGCCGTCTACTGCTTTCCAAAGATCTTCAACTTCCAGATAGGTCCGAACTGTGAACGTCCAGGTTCTCCAATTCTCCTGACCGACCAACCGCTCGATGTGGGAGTGGTCCTGTGTGTTGAAACTTTGCTGCTGCTGCTGCGGCCATGCTTGTACCTTAACGCCACTGCCGGATTCGGTCCCACCGTATGCAGCATTACGATTTGCCGTTTCTTCTTCCAAATAAATGTAGCTTCAAATCTTGATTTTTTTCCTTCCAGTTCCCCTTGACGTGTACCATTGGGCCCATAACCTATTGGAACAGAGATAATAGTGGTGTGGTCTAGGTAATGGTCATTTGAACTAATGGGATTTTATTCAATGTCAAAACTTGGAACTACATTTTTGGGTTGCTTGGATTGCAAATTTGCATTCGCCAACAAATATTGTTTTGTCATGGAACTTATTGACTTTAAATATTGTTTAAATATTAAATCCACCATCTGAATTAAATCAGTAAAAGTGAGAGGGAAAGAAAATAGTGGAAGATCATACAATCGCCTCATCTTTGTGTACTAAACAATGTAGAATATTAAAAATCAAAAAGGTCTTTGAACCATTACACGGTATTTGCCCTCGGTAAACGTCAAATTGAACACAGTTAAGCAGGACAGCACCAAAAGCGTGTAAAGGTCCATTTGTAAAGTGCAATGATGCCTTGATTGTCGCTTGGAATGTCGCGCATATAACGTACCAACACATCATCTTTTCATCGATTTCAAATCAGCTTATGATACAATTGATCAAGACCAGCTATGGCAGACTATGCACGAATATGGATTTCCGGTACAACTGACGCGATTGGTCAAAGCATCGATGGATCGAGTGATGTGTGTCGTCCGAGTATCAGGGACGCTCTCGAGTCCCTTCGAAACTCGGAGAGGGTTACGGCAAGGTGATGGATTGTCGTGTTTGTTGTTTAACATTGTGATTGGGTGTGATTCGAAGAGCTGGGATAGACACGAGTGGCAGGATCTTCAGGAAGTATGTCCAACTATTTGGCTTCTGACGTCGTTGATATCGTAGCACGTAACTTTGAGACGATGGCGGACACGTACATCAGACTTTAAGACTGAAGACAGTGATGAAATTGAGGTAGTAGATGTACCGTGTATCTGGGCTCACGGTGACCACCGATAACGACACCAGCTGGAGAGAGTACTAAGGCGTATTATGACTGGAAATCGTGCCTACTTTGGACTTCAAAGGACGCTAAGATCAAACAATGTTCGCCGAACTACAAAGTTGACCACCTAAAGGGTGTTTCGATCAAAATTTGGTCGACTTAAACTTGACGCATTTCCTTTTACCGTGCATTACAAAATTTTGCACACTCATTTGAAGATGTATGCGTGTAGTATCATTACTCTATTTGGATTTTGAGATTAGCACTTCAGTTATCAAAATGTCGTCGATGGAAGAGAAGCAACGCATCAAAATTTTGCACCTGCAACGCAAAAATCCAAACTTCTCTCACGTCAAGTTGGCGAAATTGTTGAACGTGGCTAAATCAACTGTTACCAACGTATTAAAGTGTTCGGTGAACGTTTGTCGACAGCCAGGAAAGCGACGACAAAAATAGTTGCTCGCTGTTTCGAGCTGAACCCCAGCCTCACCGTCTAACTGGATTCGTGAAATGGCTTAGAAATTAGTCTAACTTTCGTCCACATACAGACGTTTATTCTCATGTATCCATTTTCATTTTTCTTGTGTAAACGTTCAAACTAAATTGAGTTTAATCGCCTTAGATACTAGCGCCACCAAGACAACTTATTGCTAGTCGAAAATTGACAGATTCACTCGTCATCTCAATAACCACCCTATTTATCACCCATCGAACATGAAAACAAAACAGTTGCGTTTGACGTGAATCGCCCGCACCGGAGTTATTCGTTAATTGTCCAGTGTAACTGTTGTGATTCCGTATCAATTATCAGCTTGTTGAGCTTGTACGTCTGTTCGCGTTTCTAGTACTTGAGCCAAACTGTCATTAGGCCAAATGTTTCAGATGAAACGTTAATGTACACATTTTCTTTCGAAACAGCATTTCTCAAACAGTTCGCTAATCAATGTTAAATAGCCGTTATTCCAACTCTGTCAATCGAATCTCAAATGTCCAAGTTATGCTTTAATTATAATTATGCCAACAACCAGCTTTTATTTTCCGATATTCATGCTAAATGACCGTAATATTTTTCTTTTTTTCTTTGTTTCATGTCATATGGCCATTATTCGAAACAGCTTTTATAAGCAAAATGATCATTGATTATCCAAAATTTTATGCCAAATGTCATGATGTCAAACGGTTTTATGCCATATGGGGTAGCCCCTTTTTTCATGTAACAAAACTCAGTAGTTTTCGTATCCTCGGCTGTCAGATTTACCTGTATCTAGTTGGCCGTGCTAGAAAAAGTTCCCGAGTGATCAAGCAAGCCTTGAAAACATGGAGAAGTCATCATTTTAGGCCTATTTCGAATGTAGTTTGCGATTTGCGCCGTGGTCACAACGAAATGCCTGTTTTTTGTTTTATCGATTTTCAGACCATGTCAGGCTGTCACACGCTAAGAAAAAAGTACCCAGCGGAGCAGTTAAGTGTGGAAAGCCATCTTCCGCCATCTACTTTTTTCTTAGCGTGCAGGCTTGCATGGTTCTGTTTGAATGCTATGGACATGAATCAAATTGATGCTACTCTATGAAATGGCCAATAAATCCGATGTAATGTGCGATTAAGGTGGTCATTTGAGAATAGTGTGATAGCATTTTGGGTTTTTTTTATACGAATTTATTGTTTTTTTTGCTTTAATTTTGTCTAAGACGGCAATTTGATCCGATATAGCGTTACAAAGTTACGAATATTTGAAAAAAAATGGTCCAAATTTTGCATACGCCCTTATAAAAAATTAATCTACCTTAATTTACTTTAACCAATAGCAAATGTCATTTTTAGCAGAATTTAACAAATGTGCAATTTTTAATTCCAATCGGAGATTGTGGAAATGGTCAAATATCATATCTCTAAATGGCCTAGAAACTTCGAACCTTCAGCAAAGTTGTCCAGAATGTTAAGGGCTTCCAGAATGGTAGAGAGTATGGTTCGAAATTCAGTCACTACGTGGCGATAAGGAGCATGGAAAAGAGTATTTTTGAACAAGTTTATACCAAGGTCCCAACCAAATGGGAAGTTCGAACTTACAGTAAAGTTGTGTATAAGGTTAGGGATTTTTCGGAGTTCGATCACTTCGTGGCGCCAGTGGGCATGTGAAATAAAGCCTTTTTTTTAACGATTCTATATCGTGATCCGGCTACCTAAAAGATCGAGACCTTCAGCAAAGGTTTTTAGAAGGTCAAGATCTTCCAGGTCCTGAAGACCTGAAAAGTTTGGAACTACTAGAATATTAAGGTAATCAGCCAAAAAAAAATTAGCGATTACATTAATATCAGCATTTTAAAGTTTGGTGTCACATATGTAAAAGCAGACTTCCGGCAGCTTCCGTGGCTCCAGTTTTCCACTGCTCATCATAAATTCGATGTCCCTGAGGACGTTAGAAAGCAGAAGATGTCAAAGTTTGCCAAAATATACATGATTTGTGAAGAACTGCGGCCAATTTAAAAGTACTGGGCCATCATGAAGCAGTCACTTTGGATGCATCCTAAGGAAATGAAATCGGAGGAAGATATGAAGAAAAAATGGATTGCTACGCAAAAAAATGTTGGTCCAAATGTTGTGCAGGACCCTTTGTGTAGTGCAAAGAACTTCTTGCATTTGGATATGGAATTGAAATTGAATAAAACAAACATGGGAAAATATTCATAACATGTTTTATTTTACTCTCTGAAAGCTTGAAGATGATTGGTTGAACGGGCGAATTTTGCCGAATATTTGTGTGTGTTGCAATTTGATTCCGTACACCCTTTATATACACTTGAATACTAAGTTATTTAGTCCTTAAAAATTTGGTATCAACCCTGAAATGCTTAAAACTATTTGAGTATGAAGTCTGTTAGTTCTGGGAAAACTGGAACCACTAGAATATAAAACGCAGTCCTCAAAAAATTGATACCACTTGAATACGAAATAGAACATACTTAGTATCCAAGTTAGTTAGTCCTCGGGAATCCGGAATCAGACACGTGAATACCAAGTGAGTTGAACCTGAGAAGTTCAGAATTATGTTTAACTAGCTAACCCGGCGAACTTTGTTTCGCTTCAACCAATTTTATGATTCAAACAGTTTCGAGCATTTATGATTTAATTTTTTCAAGGTAACTTGAGGTCAGACTTGGCTTGCTAATCACCTCAATTTTTATAATCGTTCATTCGCGATCGATAACAGATTACGAAATCAAAACATCGTCATCCTTATTTTTTGCTGCCAAATCGCATAATTCTGGACGATGTTTGGGAAAAAATTCGTAACGTCCTCTTTCGTCGTTGTGAAATTCAATAGGAACGAAATAAATTGCTAACAATTGATTCGACAAAATCTCGGCTGACGGATCATTTTGCATGACAATTTGCATATTTGTCGTCAACTGTGGCTTGTTCACATATCGCCACAAATACGAAAGCTTAAGGCAAGCGTTGATTTCATCGTGTCCGTAGAAATGTCGATATATAGTGAAAAAAGACCAAAGTACATATTCAAATTGTTTTGATTTTTGACAGTTCAGACATATCACGGCTACCAAATTGAATGCAATACTTCACTGATTGCAGAAATATCTCCGAAATCATCGATGTCACGCTGAGCTTCACTTGAGTGATCGTTCGCGAATTAAAAGTCTAATAATTAATGCTCCAAAAGTAAATGGAATGCAGCATCAACTATACCAACTGCAGAAAAATTAGGACACCTGTGAAATTGCTCAAAGATAGGCAAGCATGGAAAAAATCGGTTCACTCTGGCATGACATTTTCGGTGTCGCAATAATTTCGTGTTCGCCCTTTAATCGCTTCCTGTGCCGGCGCTATATAGAGGACAAGTTTGCGTAGGAATCCTAGGAAGTTCTGGTCTTTTGTGTGCTCAAAACGTAAAGAAGATGGATTTCCAAGCTCTGTGTATTTTGTGGACTGTTCTGCTAATACAGCCTCTTCCAAATGCGAGCTTTTTGCCGAGCACTTTAAAAGTGCGTTCTCTCCTAGAATCGCCACACCGCAACACATCGATGCTGCTTTACGTGACACTCCGTTAGATAGCTTTGACTTTGGAATGTTTGAGATTGCAGCTGAACATGTTCGTGATGCTATTCGCAATTTAAAGCATTCTGCTTGTCCCGGACCTGACGGAATCCCGCCGACTTTGGTGAAGAACTGTTCGGACGGACTCGTGGAGCCTTTAGTCAAGCTGTTCAATCTTTCTTTGCAATATGGAACGTTCCCTGCTAGATGGAAAATCTCGAGTCTCACGCTGAATTACCGCGGAATAACGTCGTTAAGTGTCTGCTCTAAAATATTTGAGATGATTGTGGAAAACGCACTCTTCGCAACCTGTAAGAATTACATATCTTGTGACCAGCATGGATTCTACCCGAAAAGATCTGTCGCAGCTAATTTAACCCAGTTTGCTTCCCTGTGTATTCGCTTGATGGACGCTGGCCTGCAAGTGGATGCTGTGTTTACTGAATTCAAAGCCGCCTTTGATTGTGTGAACCATGATATTCTTCTTCATAAGCTAGAGAAAATGGGAGTATCTTCAGCCTTTGCGAGATGGTTCAAATCATATCTTACTGACAGATCTGTGTGCGTTAGGATTGGGATGTCACAGTCCGAACCTTTCACTGCATGCTCTGGTGTGCAACAAGGAAGCAACCTTGGTCCGATATTCTCTCTGATCTCAGCCTGTATGCACCAGCAAGGCATCTTAGAAGACGTAACTTCATCTTGAGTCGAGAAATAGTCGCTATGGACAACACGATCCGGTAAGGTTTATGTCGTCACGATTTAACGAGACTGCTGAACAATTCGACTTCAACGAGCCTGCCAGCGCATTTCTGCATCGCCAAAGAAACGTGTTACGGAAAGTTTGAATTTTAAGTTGTTTTAGTTAATTTTATTCATTAAGACCCCAATTAGTCAGATGGATTTTACAAATACACAAATACAAATACAAAATACCAAGTTAGTCTATCCTGAAAGAAATTGGTGTCGACCCTGAAAAGTTTGAATTTGAATGAAGTAAGTCAAACCTGAAAAGTGTGAAATAACCCAAAAAAGGGGATAAGATCTTAAATATGAGGTGAGTCGATTTTGACTCATTTAAAAATGAAGTTAAGAGCTCCTTTAGCTCAGCCGGTAGGGCAGCTTTTATGCAGAACCATGCTGGAGGCAGTTGGAAAATGTCACGATTTCCCATCGGAATCTCAATTAATAACCGTGGAAGTGTTTCTAGAATACTTGATTTTAAATGTTGCGAACAGGAAAAAGTTCGTTCAAAGCGTACAAAAGCCAAGAGGAAACAGAATGGAGTGAAAATTTCCACCAATCCAAGTTTCCACCGCAATTACTTTATGAGCTATGATTAAAAAATATAATCAACCACTGCACATTAGACTGAGTCAAGGGACACGTACCCTATTTGATCATTTTCGGGAACTTCTTTTAATCCGCAACCGTTTTGATACCATCGTCTTCGCACTTACGGCTTGATGTGGCAAATAACATTAACAATTGTGTAATCAACTCACGTAACCTTTTAGCTCTGCCTAAAGTTAAACAACTCATGCTTCCGACTCCCGTCTGGCCATATTTTTCCACCATCCATTTTGAAACGATCCAAAATTATATAAAAAAACACCGCAATAACCATCAGCAATTTGCTACCTATCTATCCCATATCTACGCGACCGAGCGAGCGACACTTGCCAGCATGAAAAATTTCATTTTATGGCCCCATCAAGTCTCCATAATGGGGCGCGGAAATCATAGCAATAAATTCATTCTCCCTCACCGTGCTCCGACATCATGCGGCTGCTGCTGCTGCTGCTGCTGCTGCTGCTGCGCTACCAATTTTGGTAACTCTCGTTCGTATTTTTTTTTCCTTCATTTCTACCCCCGTCTTTTCACGATTGCTAGTGTGCGTGTTCTGAAGTTTGTGGTTTACTCACATTAACTCAACTCGTCGGATAGGCCACGCCCCTCGCGTTCAGTTTTGTTGTCGTTTGTTTGTGTACTGCTCGTTCGGATGGGCAGCAGCGCCGCTATGTGGCGAACACCCACAACACATCGCGCGTTGGTCGTTTCGTTGTGTTGGTTCACTCAGCACGTGGTGCAGTGCGTAGAGTGCGCTTTGTATATATGATGTTGTTTTTGCTGTTGATGGTGTAGTGTGCAAAAAGGGAGCATAATAACCGCAGGTGGGTGTAGAACGGTGCGGCGGTGGGTATGGGAATGCTCAATGCTGTAGTCGTAAATCAACTGATTTTATGTTTGTTTAAGGCGTTCTCGTTGCCCCTCGCTGACCACCGCCGGCCGCGGCAGGATGGGGGATGTGAGAGTCCAACGATATGTGGTGGCTGCTGTTGCAACTTTCTTCTGCTGGCGGTGCAAACTGTGTGTTTGTATGGCGTGTGGGTGTTGGTGTGCGTAGCTGGTGTATGTGCGCGGCGAGAAAAGTGCAATGAAACAGCAAGTCGCGCGTCGCGTGTGTACGCTTCTCGCTGTGTGTTATGGAAGGGAAGGAATGTACATCTTTCATTTGTTTTTCTCCAACCGTGTCCGAGTCATCTTCCGCATCCGACGATTCTCGTTTCGTTGGTTGGCGCTAGTCCGGAATAATTCTGGCGGAAGGCCCGGGATCGTCGGGATTTATTTTGCGCTGTAACGTAGCCTAATTCAGTAATCGTATCCGGATTGGTCTTTTCGGAACCGCGGGAAGGGATCGTCGGAATCTCAGGCTCTTCGAGCGGTCGGTTGGTTGGTACGAGGCGGTGCGGCGGATCATGTTCCAGTTGTCTGAGTGGCGGTGCATCGGTGAAGTGAATTAAGCGCATCTCGCTGGTTGAAGTGTGTGCGCGACGGTTTAGGTCCCGGGAGTAATTGGGAATTAGCGGACGCGTAAAAGTTTTCGCCGAACAACGATGTTGGTCCCACCGGAGATGATTGCGGTCCAGTCGAAGACCATTTTCCAAATCAACAAATACTACGCCGAGAAGGTCCAGCTGCGGATGGGCAACATTGCTCGGGTGATTCGGGAGATTTGCAAGATCGTTCAGGAGGTGCTGCGGGAGGTGGAAGTGCAGGAGCCGAGATTTATCTCCAGCCTGGTGGAGTGCAATGGCAGGTGAGAGTGAAGATAAGTGCGGAAAAGTTCATCCAACGGGTGTTTTGTGATTTCGGTAATGGAATTCATAGCTTGATGGCGGGATCTGTGGATTTCCGTTGGGAATAGGAAATTAGATATGATCGACAGAACCCGTCGGCTCGTGCATGAGTTGAAGTATTGCCTACAATAATCATAAATTTAGGTGAACGGTGATTGTAATAGAGGTTAGGATCTTGGATGGCTATTGTTTTTGAATAAGTATGATTTATGTAAGATTATAATTATGGTTTATGTTACATCATGCGATTACAATGAAGGACATACCAGGTTTTCCTCATAACGAAATTTGCAAAATTTTGAACAATCCACAGGGGACTATTGTATACGCGTCCGTCGGCTGGATAGTCAAGAAGATTATTCCGGGCCGGAACCGAAAAGCTTCTATTTCACGGCTGGTTATTTTGTTCACTTCACACTGTACCGTGCTTGTGCCGGGATTGTTCCGGGATTCAATGATGTAGATTTCACGCAAACATTAACGGACCGCAGTTATTCTTGTTTTTGTTGTTGTTTCGTTTCCTCGCTCATATTTTAGTTTCAATCAGTCAAAATATTATATATTAAAAATCCCTTCTATTTTGCATCGAGCAAATGTATTTTTGAAATGCTAGTCGGCTGCAAACTTATTGACCTATTTCTTGCCCGTATTTTGAAGAAGATAAACGCTTGATACGCTTGTCGATATAATCGATACGTCTTCCAAAATTATCCAAAATATAAGGTCTGTATCCGCAATAATCCGGACACCTCATAACATGAATAAAATTTCGCATTATATTTCGGTCGTAGTTGTTTATTTCAAATTCATGGTATGTGTTTTAACAATTTGTGAAGACAAAACATAATTATTCGAATCCTAGAGGAATTGAGCTGTTTAGTGGAATACCTATAACTAGAAATTAGAAGAAAAAATAGCATTTTCCATTTAATTCCAACTACCTTTGCTTATCCTGACAGAGTTATTAGTACGAGACACTGAAGAATCTGCACATTGTAGACAAAATACGCGTATCTGTCAAGATAAGCAAAGGTAGTTGGAATTAAATGGAAAATACTATTTTTTCTTCTAATTTCTAGTTATAATTATTCGGTATTTGCATAAAATTTTCGAACTTTGCGCTCAACTCCGTCCATTAGGGTTTGTACAGACTCTTCAGAAATCGTAGAAGCCGTATTTGTCCAAATTTGCTGGAAGTGTTTGATGTCTTTGATTCCTTGCTTCTTTCCAGAAAGCTTCCGCTTCATCAGAGTCCAATATCTCTCGATTGGTCGTAGCTCTGGGCATTTTGTTCGGGTTTGAGGTTTTTGGTAAGATGTTCACTTGATTTGCTTGGTACCACTCCATCACAGTTTTAGTATAGTGGCATGATGCCAAATCGGGCCAGAACAAAGGTTTTTCTTTGTGACTTTTGATGAAGGGTAGCAATCGCTTCTGCAGACACTCTTTCTGATAGATCTCCTTGTTGATTGTGCCTGTAGTGACGAAAGATTTACTCTTTTTGCCACACGTGCAAATTGCTTGCCACACAAGGTATTTTTTGGGAAATTTCGATGCCTTATTCGTTCTGAAATGCTCAGCTGTAGCATTTCTGGCCATAGCAGATTAAAAGCCAGCCCTGGAAGCTGCTTTCAATCCTCCAGGATATAAGTTTCATCATCTATAACAAAGCATCTAAACTTCGTCAGATATTCGTAGTACAAACGTCGAGCCCGTGATTTGGCTGCCAAGTTTTTCGTTGCGATTTGGAACTGTTTTCAACATGAGTATACGACTTATGAACAGTCCCAAATAAGGTGTGGTTTTGAGTTTTGGAACAAACACTATTAATTTGTACAATGCGACCGTAGTGGTCGGATTTGTAAACTATGACATCTTTATGTGTTCCTTATAACAGTAACAACATCAGAGGTTTTTTGTTTTCCCACGGTGCAGTTCAAACGTGTTTCAGGGAAATACAAAATGGAAGAAGAAAGAAAAAATATTATTGTGTGCTATCATTCTGGGCCAAAACTTGCTAAAGTGTTGGGTTTTCCCCGAAATACCGTGTGGCGTGTTTTGAAAAAAGTACAGAGAAACTTTGTCGACGGATCGCAGCCTCAAAGCAGGCGTCGGGCGGGTACTGTCAACCGTTAAATGCGGAACAAAGTCATCAAGAACATTAAGGCAAACCCCAACAGACCTCAGACCGCGAGTTGGCTGAAAAGTTTTGCGCCGCACGTAGTACCGTGCAACGAATTCGTCTCCGAGAAGGCTTCAAGTCATACCGCCCCTGTAGACAACCAAATAGGGATCAAAAGCAGAACAGTGTGGCCAGAATCCGTGCCAGAAAACTGTATGATCCGGTGTTGGTAAAATTCAGTGGCTGTCTCTTCATGGATGATGAAACCTATGTAAAGGCCAATTTCAAACAGCTACCGGGACAAACATTTTACTTGGCTACGGCTCGGGGCGATGTTCCTGCCAAATTCAAGTTTGTGTTTGCAGATAAATTTGCACATAAGTACATGATTTGGCAAGGCATCTGTAGCTGCGGTATGAAGACCAAGGTTATCATCACTGATAACTAAGACATTTAATTCGGAGCTGTACAGAACGGAATGTCTCCGATAGCAAATATTGCCATTCATCAGATTCCACAATAAACCTATCAAGTTTTGACCAGATCTTGCAAGCTGTCATTACAGTAAAACAGTGCTACAGTGGTATGGAACCAACGGGATTCCACATTTCAAATTCTAACTGGGCCACACCTTGATACTCGATCGCCGATTTTTTTTCTATTCGTGGAAAAAACATTTTCAGAACTAAAATTGTTTAACAATCCACGTCGAAGCTAAGGCGTAACCCAGGTAACCAATAAGCATTAGCTTATGCAGTAAATAAACCATAAATCTGCATTTCAGATGGTCCAAGCATTATATTAGCATTATATCAGCATCTCGAAAGCTATCGGTTGTAAAGCAGCATTTTAAATGCTATTTAAATGCTTGTAGCCTGTAATAAGTATTTCGAATGCAAAATACCATTAATGAAGCATTATCATAGCATTGCAGTAAAGCAGCCTTAGATTGGGCCATTTATGTTGCATTTACGGCGACTTAAATGCTTGATAGGCTGCTGTAAAGACGCTTTGGAAATGCTTATTGGCTACCTGGGCAGTTCTATATAGAAACAGATCATGAGATTATATGTATTTTAAGTCATTTGGCATCGAAGAACTAATTTCGATTTTTGATTTTTGGAAATTTTCATGGCCAAAAATGTCAAAACTTTGATCGATTAGAGGCACTCCTAAACCAGGTCCGATTGAGAGGAGTGAATGAATTACAAGTTCCGACCCAGTGACCTCTGCCATGCCGGACCCCCACGTACACACACTACGCTCAGGTCGGGACTCCCAGGTGGCCAGCCAAGACCGTTGGTCGTGGCGGACGCTGACGAGATTTTCCATTTTATACCCACCTTTGGGTGGACCGACGGGGCAACTCTCGGTCACAAAAGTAACTCATAGATCGTTACGAAATTTTGTTCACGCGTAGGGTTCATGGATATATGAACGTAGGGTAGTTCAAGTTTTTAGTTTCTACATTATGATTGACACCCAGGTAAAGAAAACCTGTTTAAAATTGTTTGAACTGCTGAAGCAAGAACAATGTAAACACACTTAGAAAGTTATCTTATCAAATAAAGTTGATAAGTTACTCATCATGCATTTCTAATCGTTAAGTTATCAATTTAAGTCACGACATAATGCATTTAAATAGTTAATAGTTAAATTGTTAAAGTAGATATGTTTCCTAAAAAAATTGTTAGCTTTGTGCCTACAGAAGTGGTATTTTACCTTTAGTTGTGATATCATTAAGATATGAGTCTATTATCAAAATATAGAGCGTATTTTGCCTAGTTAACCCTTGGCAGCTGTTGGGCCATTTACCCTAAATAAAGTTAAACAAGAATAAATAATTAGCCTTTCATGTAGGATACCTTGATCAAGTCTTTAAGAAACATGAGTGAAATTGGTTGGTCGAATCTTTGAAGCATATGTACTTTAAATTGTGTACTGGGTAATGACAATTTGCGATAGCCATACCCGACCAAAAGGAAACAACACAATGATTTCAAGTTTTGTTATTCAGTTACGCTATTTTTATAACAGCGGTTGTTAGAATTTAGATCGCGGATGTAGTTAAAATAACAGAAATTGTATTAAAAAATCCTCAAGAGGTAACAAAATTCTAGCAAACTATGATATAGATATTACATGAAAAAACAAACATTGTAGCAAAATCATATCAGCTAGTGTTAGAATTAATTTATTTCTTTGCGCAGATTGTGCCTGCCTGGGCATTATATCTTGATTCGTAATAAGTATGTCATACAATTATCCAGATGAAAATATCTCCAACAAATTTATAGAATGATCAGTTAGTCGTAACAACCCAGGTAACCAATAAGCATTGAAATAGGCACTAATTCTGCATCATACTTGCATTTACGATTCTTCTTGCTGTACATTGGCTGTCTGAATGCACAGATGTTGTAAAATAGTATACGCAAAGCTACCGTAATGCTAGCTGTCTTATAGTTGCATTTTTGCTGCTTGATATGTTTTTAGAATAACGCACTGAAAATGCCTAATTAAAGTTGTTTACAAATGTTAACAGATAGAACTGCAGAACTTGGAAGAAGATGATTCAATCTCCAGAGTGAGGACTATTATAGTCCTGATGCAGGAGTAAGCAAGGATGAAGAAACGCTTCGAAAATCCGGACGTTTATCGATTTGTAAACAGCTTTAATTAAGCATTTTCAGTGCGTTCTTCTGATAATATTACAAGCAACAAAAATGCAGATATCAGACAGCTAACACTACGGTAGCTTTGCGTATACTATTTTACAACATCTGGGCATTCGGACAGCCAATGTACAGCAAGAAAAATCTTAAATGCAAGTATGATGCAGAATTAGTGCTTATTTCAACGCTTATTGGTTACCTGGGAACATTGAAGTTTATATTGGGCAAATATTAAAACCGTTCTCATACGTTAGATATAGGTTAGAGGATAAATATGCGGTATAAAAACACGTCGATCACAAAGCAGCATGTTCGAATTCCATCCTTGGAAATGCAAAAACTGCAGCGAATTTGAGTTTCTCTTTTCATAAGAAACAATAGGGGGTCTAAACATAAAGCAAACGTTCATCATCATCAGTACAGGATAGGAAAATAAATATACGAGACAAAACAGCAAAATGAATAAAATCTAAAATTGAAAATAGACTTTTTTTTCCTTCGCATTCTCAATCAAGCATTTAATCAGCATTCTAAAAGCTAAACTCCCCAGCAGCAGAACAACATTTCAACCGCTGTCATCTAGCTGTCATTTGCAAACGTTACCAATTCATGCTATAAATGAATGACATATTGTCGACATAGGCGTCTTTTTATGGTGGGGTCCAGCATTAAATTGGCCGTATAGCGGGCCAAAACCTGCTTTTGAATAGCATTTAAGGTGAATTTAATGCTCATATGCATTTTATCGCTTGTCGTTAAGACGCATATAGGGCTACTTACGGGCTCTATTTAATGTTTATTGGTTACCTGGGAAGGTTTGTTATATTTTTGTTATTTTTATGATATACGCTTCTGGTCGAGTACGGATCATTCTTGTGAACGCATATCGCAAACGCAAATTAGCTTGAAACACCAAACTAGCTTTCTACCTTCTGATAAAACACATTATTCGGGCGTCTTGTGCAGAGCGCTCACAACTACTTATAAATAGAAACGCATGCTCCCAGCCAGTGCTGTGCATTTTCATGACGGTTGTAAGATTATGACCATCATCTTCTGATGATCATTAGAACTCACGAATGATGGTCAAATACTGTGTCACTCGCAAACAAGTTAATCTCATTTGACCGTTTTTGGCAAAGGCCTTTATGACTGCTGAAGAATGTGATATAAAGAGAGTAGAAAAATCAATCACTCACTAATTATCTCTGAAAACGATACGCAAGACAAATTATTTTCAGCATAATAGCTGTTAACCTCTGGCAGTTATTGTCTAATTTTAAATCCTTTAAACCGTTAGATTTAAAAACTCACCCAATTCATGAATATTATCGGCAATGTCCGTTTGGATTCTCTTGGCTCCCGGAAATCCAAATTGTTTGGGCTGTGGTCCGGTGCGGAAACACAATTTAGGAATTTCAATTGCATTTCCCGGATCTTTGGAATATTCCCTCCAAGCTATTTCTATTTCATTGTGGGTCATATGCCCACTTTTTCCTGGAATGGCCATCATGGAACAGGTTCCCGTGGGTTCTCAAATGGCCATGAACATATTTAGAAGGAATCCAATATAGGAAGGAATCTAATAATTGGCAATATGGGTATCAAAATTCGAGAAATTTCTCCAGGAGGATATTTCATTACGTTTTGTGGCCATCTGATGATTTGTCTCTAAACCGGTTATTCCGGAACCGGTTCCCGTGGAAGCTCAAGTTGCCAGAAACAAAATTTGAAGGAAACCCTGGCAATATAGGCATCAACATTCATGAAATATTTTCGGAAGGCTATTTCTCAACGTTTTGTGGCCATATGATGGTTTGTCCCCGAAACAGGTTCCCGTGGGGTTTCGAAAGCCCATGATCATTTTTAGAAGAAAACCTTGAGAACTTGGCTATCAAAATTCATCAAATTTCCCCAGTAGGCTATTACTTAAAGTTTTGTGGCAATTTGTCCTTAGACTGGTCATTCCAGAACAGGTTTCTGAGGTCTCAAGTGGCCATTAACATAGTTAGAAGGAAACTCCTGGCAATATGGTTTTCAAAATTCATGAAAGTTTTCAGAAGGCTTTTTCTCAACCTTTTGTTGCCATCTTATAGTCAAAAAGAAGAAATTTTTTTCCTATGAACGGTCATCCCGGAACAGGTTACCGTCCGGTTTCAAGTGACCATGACCAAAACTAGCCACAAAATGTTGATAAATATCCTACTGAAGAAATTTCATGAATTTAGAAACCCATATAGCCAGGTTTCCTTCTGAAAATATACATGGCCACTCAAGCCCTCAAGAGAAACTGTTCCGAAATGGCAGGTCCTAGGACAAATCATCAGATGGCCACTAAACGTTGAGAAATATCCTTCTGGCGGAATTTCATGAATTTTGATACCCGTATTACCAAAGTTTCCTTCTAAATATGACAATGGCAACTTGAAACTTCACAGGAACCTATTCCGGAAGAACATGCCCGAGGATAAATCATTAGATGGCCACAAAACGTTGAGAAATAGCCTTCTGGCGAAATTTGCTGAATTTTGAAACCCCAGGGTTTCCTTTTGAAAATGTTAATGGCCACTCGAGGCCCCACGGGAACCTTTTTCAGAATGGCGGTTCCAGGGACAATTCGGCCACATGGTCCACAATGGAATAGACACAGTTTCTAAGAATTTTTCCAATGGTTTTGACACCTATTCCAGGAAATTCAATTGATATTCCCAAATTGTGTCTTCGTACCGCTCCACAGCCACGGAAGCCTGAATTTCCGGGAACTCAATGAATCCAAATGGTCATTGCCGATAATGTTCATAAAGCGAATGAGTTTTTGAATCTAACGGTGCCAAATGGATTAAAATCGGCCAATAATTGCCAGAGTTCTCATTATTTGAATTTGATGGATACCCGGGTACCCTGTCGAACAGCTAAAGAGTGAAAAAAATCGAAGTCTCCCCTTTCGCCCCCCCCTTGCTACTTTACAAAATGTGTTAATTCGAAAATTTGCCTTCCGGTTTTTACTAAAATGTCAGTGAAATTCAACATCCTTCATAAAAAAAATCGCATTGTAAAACCCGAAAAGGTACCGGGCACCCTGTCAAACACATTATAGTTAAAGGAAAAACAAACAACTCTTGATTAAGGCCTAAAGGCCATTTTGAAACGATGACTTTAAACGTTGATCTTTCACAAATCACGAGAATCCTACTATATTCAGCTACTTCATATGGTAAAACTAATATTCTTCTGCAAGATGCTGCTTTCATTTCACGAGAATGATTGAAGATTTTAGAGAAATTGACATTTAAAGTCATTGTTTACAAATGGCTTTTAGGCCTTTAGCATGAATTCCTCTAGAACTGAACCTGCAATAGATCATTGCAGCGAATCTATTAACCTCACTTTCTTGACAGTTCAGGGAGCTTGTTTACAAGATGTTAGAATTTGAACCGCTCAAACGAAATTTTTCATTGCCTTTTCCAGATTCTGTACGATTAGATTCAGGAAATGATGTAAAAATAAGCACTGGTGTCTGTTTTCCGGCAAGTTTACTTCAATGGCAACAAATTCTGAGCACAAAATCTAAAACCGATCTTATCGAAAATATTCTAAGTCCACGTAAACAAGCTCCCTGAACTGTCAATACTGCATTGATGGTGCCTTCTTGCAATGATCTATCGTAAACTCAAGCTGCGAACATAATATGTTATTATCGCCACTGACGGGGTCTGCTTTTTGACGGTGGAAACACCGCTACTAGCGATGACCATCATGATCATCTGTGTACTGAAGAAGTAAAATGACGGGACGGTCAATTTCTATGCCGGAATATTTATTCTTTGCGATACGATCGTATCACACAACACTTGTACAAGATATAGAAAATGAGTGAGAAACACGAGAGAAAAATATCTCTCAGTTGTTGTTCATGTTGATGAGAAGTTTGGGAGAGCGAGAGGCTCTTTTGTTGCTTTGATTGTCAATTGCAAAAATCTCATTTGTCAGCTCTAACGCTGTCAGTACCTTGATGGAGCTCACACTGCTTCCAGCCCTGCTAAGACCGAACCGTCAAAAAGAAGAAATCAGTGCCATCATTTGATTAGGGAGAATCTGCTTTTGTAAACAAACACTTTGTTTGCTAATTTATCGGAAGTTGAATAGAATTCCTTCAAAATGAATTGATCAGCGGATAGAGATAAAGTTCCTCTTCCTTAAAGAGTGCTTAATTTGTATTTGTGACCTTTTGTTCAAGAGAAAACGACTGCGAAAGCCATTGTTTACAAAAGCAGATTCGCCCTAATCTAATGTTGGCGCTGAAATATTTTATACCAGCCCAGTCGAACACCGGTGAGACCACGAACACGGCCCAGTAGAATAATGTAAACGGTCGCATACAACACTCAAACAATCAATTCGTAGCATATCTCGGCCGTGACCCGACCGGGGCTCGACCCGGTCTAATGTGAATGGCCCTTAATGATTCGCCCCCTAATAACTATAGACACTCAAGTAATAGACCGGAAAACGTGAGTCTGGCACAGTTGATGTATCCAAAACAACTGTCAAATCGTATGGGAAATGCGAGGAAGTATTCGTTTTGGATACAACATGGCGGCACGTTGTCCGGTCTATTACTTGAGTGTCTATACTAATAACGTAACTCACACCAACACACCGTCAAAATTGTGTCAAAATACGAATCAAAACAAAAACAAAGATACTAGTACCGAAAGGTACCGAAAAGCTGCAAGGTGTACTTCGGACCTACACGCTAAGCTCAGTTTACCCATAATCGCAAAAAAGTGCACATACTCATTTATGGGTAAGTTGAATATACCCATATTTGAGAAAATTTGTATGGGAAAAAATATTCAATTATGGGTAAGTAGTAACGTACCCATAAATGGGTATGTGCACTTTTCGCGATTATAGGTATTCTTAACCCATATTTGGGTAAACTGATCTTAGCGTGTAGGGGTTCTACAACAGTGAACCAATTTCAAATCGCTAGTTTTAGATTGATTGTTGCCTTTTCCGATGGTGATTTCCAAGCATAGTCGGAGCACTTGTTTTGTCTTCAGCTAATCTGTTTGTTATTTACATTAAATGATCACCAGCGAACTTAATCAACATGACCGATATTATGATTTGATTTGGTGCTTACCCAAAATCTTAAAACCAACAAATCAACCGCAAAACTACCAATACCGTATCAATCACATCACTAATGCCGTATTAATCTCCCCCCATCCAACAGATTCGAAGGCATTGAGGTGGTGACCCCGACCTCGTTCGAGGTGGTCCTCTATCTGAACCAGATGGGCGTGTTCAACTTCGTCGATGACGGGTCCCTCCCGGGTGCGGCGGTCCTGAAGCTGAGCGATGGCCGCAAGCGCTCGATGTCGCTGTGGGTGGAGTTCATCACCGCGTCCGGGTACCTTTCGGCGCGCAAAATCCGTTCCCGGTTCCACACGCTCGTCGCACAGGCCGTCGAAAAGTGCCCCTACCGGGAAATGGTCAAACTGGTTCCGGACACGACCGAGGTCAAGCTGAAAATTCGCGAACGGTACATCGTCCAGATAACGCCAGCATTCAAGTGCACGGGAATTTGGCCGAGATCGGCGGCCCACTGGCCAATTCCGCACATCCCGTGGCCCCATCCGGCTCTGGTAGCCGAAGTTAAGTCCGAAGGGTTTGATCTGTTGTCCAAAGAAAGCGTGATCCTGCAAGGGAAGAACGCCAACATCGAAGGTGATGCCTGGATTCTGCACTTCACGGAAGCGGAGAATCGGCTGCTGCAGGGAGGCTACCGAAAGCGCTGCTTGAGCATACTGAAGACGCTCTGTGACCGGCATCTGGACTTGCCGGGTGTCCCCATCACATACTACCATCTTAAAACTTTGCTACTGTACGAGTGCGAGAAGCACCCGCGGGAGGCCGAATGGGATGCCAACTGCATCGGGGACCGACTGAATGGGATATTTCTGCAGATGATTTCCTGCCTGCAGAATCGACGCTGCCCGCACTACTTTCTGCCGAGTTTGGATCTGTTCAAGGGCAAGTCCCCGACGGCACTGGACAATGCCTCCAAGCACGTGTGGAAACTGTGCCGGGACATTCTGACCAGCACGAAGGCGTTCGACAGGTTGTAGGACTATAGAGTTAGGAATCGGTGAGTCATATCTGAGAATCGAAACAAACGATGAGTAACGAATGTATACGATATTGAGACAACATTTTTTCCCTTTTCCAATAAGTAGATGAAATTTTTTAACTAATATTTAAGTGTTATTGGAAATGTGTTTTTCTTTATTTGCGAGAACCGTTATTGGGAGGTGCAAGTGTAATGCGTTCAGTTTTTAATTTAAGTGAGGTTAGAGACCGATATTGAGCGTTTACATACGAATTGAAGGTGCAAAAAGCAGTTAATAATATTGAATGTATTGTTCTTGAGTTTTAATTACATCTATTACCTTTATTTACACATGTTTTACTAGTGCAAACGAAGCTTGTTCATTGATCAAATATAATATTTAACGGATATAATAATAGCTTTTCCGGAAAGTTTAACTTTCAAGAGTGATAGATTTTTTGGTTTTGTTTTTTATTGTAAAGAATCTGTGAAATGTCCTTAAAGTGCACTGGGGGTTATTCATTATTCTACTGTTCTGTCCCTCCTGCGTGTTTTTGATCCGTTGTTGACCGTCTTTCGATGGGGTTAGCCTGATAACACGATCCTAAATCCTGAGTTTGATTTGCTATCTCTGCTTCTGTCTACCGTTCAATACTCTGATGGGAAGCTTGATGCAGTATAAGTGTCCGCGTAGCGTTCTTCTGTTCCAACTTCTGCTGATATTCCTCGTCGAACTACTCGTTCCGTCGGTTTCGTTTGACGTCATCTAAGACGTCGAATTTAACAGTGGCGGGAAGAAGACTAGTTAAGTGTTTACCAGCTAGTTATTTATATTTCGACCTGTCCCTTCGGTTGTTGGAACTAAACTCATCAAAATTTTTCAAATTGTCTATTACTACCATGGCTACCACTCATGGCCTACCACATCCTCTCTTGTGCACACGCTAATGGTACATCTCCCCCTTTTAGAAGAGATCATATATATATTGCAAGGCAAGCCGGGAGCCTACGATGTCTTCCCTCTTGTCGAACGGACGCTGGAGAAGGTTCTTCAGGCGCGTCCGACTCGTTATTCGTCATCACATCATCAGGATTGTCGTCGGCAATCGGTTTCGCCTCTGGAATGGTATCTTCGTACTGAGGTAGATCTTCTAATGAATTCTCTGGGACAAATGGTTTCGGAACTTGGAGATGGAAGTTGATTATTGCAAACCGTTGGATCAGCATAACCCGCACTCAAAAACCGTTGTCGTAACTGATTTGTGTGTACTCGAATGAAACGTCCGTTGTCGAGTAGAACGGTGTAGGTCACCGAACCCTTGTGCTCGATTACGTGCTAGAAAAGTTTGATGTTTTTTTTTCGAAATCCAGGGTGTGCACAGTGGTTCCCCCATAGGCCATAAATGAAGAAATCGCATGTCAATATTTTCAAATTAAATTAATTTTTCTACATCTAGCATAGCCTGAAGTTTACGATGGCATCAATAGTATCATGAAGTTTTGCGAGGATTTTTTACTATTGAGCTTGCAAAGTCACGCGTTTGTCATATTTTAGCAGCCATCAAAAGCGCTTCATTTGGTACAGTAAAACTTTACGGTTTTTCAGTGAATTTGTGCATTTCAACGCGGTTTTTTGCCATGGATATTCAAAAACAAGGTATGTATTATCATTTCTGGGGGTTTTGGAGGATATTTATCCATCTATGTCTCTATCATCTATCCATCTAATCCACTATTAACCAATGTTGTATATACTCACCTCAACGAACGCTCAATACCTGTTTTCGAGAGAGATAACTCACAGTGTTCATTTTCGTACCAGCATTGCAGAACGAGATGGAGCGCGACGGTTTGAACGATATGGTGATTCGACTCACCGCGAGAATAGGAAAACCAGAGAATAAGTTCATAAGAATCAGCTCTATCTCTCTCAGACCTTGAGCACGATCGTAATAACTCATGCAACGTTTGACTCGCAGTCTGAGCATTATTTTGTTGAACAAACAATTTCTTGCTCACTCAGTTGATCGCTAGCAGTTGTCTGGTTCGGAAATTCCAGCAATGCCGCCGCTTGTGTGAGACAATGGCAAAACGAGAAAACAAGTAACTGATTTCCGTTGTAATGCTAATCCAGACGGGCCACGTTGGGATAGCGGCTAGTGTGTTGAAGACTCTGATAAGTGAGCGAGTAAATATAATTTAATAAACATAATTATCAATTTAAAATCGATTTCGCATCGCGTCTTGGTCATCATGCGTTAGCCGCAGTGTATGAATCAGAATGAAAACATGAATACTGGAATCATAATATATATATGGAACGATTAAAGAAATAGTTGAAGTAAAAACTAGAAAATAAATGTATATAATTATTGAGATTTATCTTCTTTTTCTGCTATCTTCATTCGGGAATGGATTTTCAGTGGTAGACTGATATTATAAATATCTGTTTTCTTTTAAACTCAGCATAACACGCACTTTAATAAAAAGATGGAATGTGACTTTCAAAAACAAATTGGTTTATTTACCTTTGCATCGTACCGTTATATTTCAAATCTCGCGTATCATTTGAAAAGAACCAACCGACGATTCTCTTCCTCGACTTCCTCTGTTGTATACCACGGCAAAACAAACAAATCTTTGGCTCTGCGTGTAGCTTTCAACAACTTATGCAATACAAAATATGTTAATAGCTGCGTTATTACAGAAGGTTGATGAACAAAATCGGTCAAAAAGGATTGTTCCTTTGCTCGTGGTACGCGAGAAATCGCTGGCTGCTGAGATGTTGTTGAAAATCTAACACAGTTTCTTAACCGCAATCACGGCATTTCATTTTAAATTACGACACGAAATATTGAAACGCCATTGACCCCATTGCAGAAGTCAGCTGTTGGTATAAAAGTGTATTTGTTTGGAGCGTAAACATTTTTTTTAAATATATTAATCATTTATTTGTACAAGCTCAATCGAATAAACTTTACAGAGCCAAGTTTTCATATTTGTATACATAAATTATCTTAAAACTAACGTTCAGAGGATAGAACCGATTACTCGCGGCCGTCTCGAGGTTAATAGGATTAACAACTGAATGGATGGGACGGTAGGCAGGAGTTTGAAGTGGGGTTTACATAACACATTTTTTTTAATTCTAAATTGTCATAAAACTTTTGGCTTCTTTTGACTTGAACATTTTTGAGAAAGAAAAAAAACACACAAACACAGATAAAAAAAACTTAAAGTAAACATACAGGTTAAACTAACTACAATCTAAGGCTAATGTTAGTCAAAAACACATAGATGAGCTTCAATTTATTTGTTTTGTGTTCGGTCAGATAGAATGTAAATATTCAGGGAATACGTTCATACTGACATTGTTTTGTAGTTATTGAGCTTAACTAACTTGCTAAATGTATGATTTGATATTTCATATATAAACATTGATAAATTTCTTTTTTTTTCCTTTATTATCGAGATTTTCAGCTCTGGGCTGGTTCATCTCCCGTCGTAGTCACTCAAATATCGTTTGGGTATTTTCGTGACTAGTCCGGGGGTAAGATTTGAACTCGTGACTTTGGCGTGAGAGGTATGGATGCTAACCACTACGCCGGGTCCCCACGGCAATAAATTTCATGTTTTCTATCGATGTGCCGGAAATGAGTTCCTATGCTGAAGTTTTGCTCTTCTCTACGTTTTCCGAACTTGTAATCAAGTTGAAATTTCTTATTTTGTGGATTTTTTTTCATTAAATGGTTTTATAAATTATTTATGCAGCAATGAAAATCGTGTACAATTTGGTAATAATTAAAAAAAACTTTCCCATCGTATCTCAAAACTTATTTCCTAGAAATAAAACTCTTTCCATCGCGAATTGTATGTATGTATGTATGTATGTAAGGTAGTCACCATCCCTTCTAAGACCTTGTCATGTATGCAGATCCACTTAACAGCAAGATCAAATTGAGTTAACGGTTTGTATTTCCAGCAACACTGTATGTAGGGCCAAAAACGGTGGGGCGGACCCGCAAGCAGAGACGCTTACGCGAAACCCGTGAAAAATTTACGGGATGGCTTTTTAAGAAGGGCACGTCACTCTCGCTGAAACTGTTGGAGTAGAATTCACAGCATCACAATCGAATCGATAGGATAAGAATAAAGGTAGTGTTTGTACCCTCCTAGACGCCGGTTGTCATACCACTCCATTGTTCAATTCCAGATTTAGTGATCCCTGATGCTTCCTCCTTTCCCAATATATAGTCAATGTCATATAGTAATTTATTAAATAAAGTGAATGAATATTAGAATGATGAATAATATAGTGAGAGAATATAAGAATAATAATAACAATTCCATTTGTGAACCTGAAAGTTTAGACAATGTAAAAACGAGTAAAAAATATGGATTGAAATTATTTTCCAAAACTTGGGATGTTCATGGATGATCTGAGATTATAGAGCATATAAAGAATAGTAAACCTAAAATTTCTAAGTGCTCTTCCATTTCCTTTTTTCACAATAACTTTTTGTAGAGGGTACTATAGTGATTTTAAATATGTGAGTTTGTGTATTGCAAAAATTTAATATCATAAAATAAAATAATAAACTGACGTTATAATGTTAAGTAGCAATACTAGCAAGCCAGTAAACTACAGTGAGTATATATATATATATAATATATATATATATATATATATATATATATATATATATATATATATATATATATATATATATATATATATATATATATATATATATACAGCAATTCCATGAAAAAAGTTATACGATCTCTCAGAATTTTATAATATTCGGTAGGATTGTTCAACATCGAAAAATATTAGACCCGTATTTTTTTATTTCGTTATTAGACTGGACCTTTCTGCGTTAGACTGGTCCAAAAAATCGTGATTTTTCAAAATCTTCAATTTTCAAAATTTATAACTCCTAAACCGTTTAACCGATTTTAGTCATTTTTGGCCATTGTATTGGTATTTTTTGAATTTCCAAGCAAAAATACGAAACCTTTGAATATATCAATTTTTGTATGAAAAAATACAAAACAAATAGTTTTTCTTGAATTTGACTGCGAGGGGCCTCAACGACTCCTTGTTTTAGTATTTTTAAATGAAAGAGCATTCAATTTTACATAACATATCAAAAAATTGGAGATGTTCTGCGTGTCGTTTTGGAGATACAATTTTTTAAATAATAAATCATTACTCTTCATTTTATACATCACCCGCCTGTAGAAACGATGAAGATGCATGGTAGATTACCATGCGTCTCCATCCAATCAAACCTATGACTAATGAAATCTATGAGTAGGTCACAGAATGTCAAGTAAATATCATATAATAAATAATATTTACTTGACATAATTATATAATATTATAGCAACTAAGACTAATGAGACTTTAGGTAGATATTGACAATTTGATTACCTAACATTCTTTTCGTTACACAGAGGGGCATTGGTATTATTATTTAAAAGAAGAACCGTTGATACGTATTGACTACCTACTGTAGATGTAGAATGTTCCAGATGGTGTTCAGTCCTACCATGATATGTTTTCAAAAATAATTTGACAAAATCCAAATGAGCATTGCTGGCAGCAATGTTGCGAAAATTGTCCGAGAATGCAAATTTTGGCGGTAGAACTTATGACCATTCTTAATAACGGTCACGTTGAATCATTACAATTTAAACAATGGCGTCAAGCAGAAAGATGCAGTTTGGACTTAGTTGAAATGGACACACAAGAATTTATTGATACTTTTTTAGAAAAATTACTCAATTTATTGCCACATAACTTTACAGCTGAGCGACAGGCAAACTATTTAAAACACGTGAAAAACAATTTAAAAGCTACTGAGTGTATCATAATCTGTGATTTTTCGGAGAATTATTCATTCGTTGTGCAGGATGCAGTTCAAGGCTTTCATTGGGCAAACGCTCAATGTACTATTCACCCTTGTGCTATTTATTTTAAAGATGAAGAATCAAATGATTTGAAGTTTACCAGTTTTATTGCAATTGCTGATTTCACTAAACATAATCATGTCGCAGTGCGTCTTTTTTGACTCAATGCATAGCGTTCATAAAAAGTAAGTTATCAGGTTTAGAGAAAATTTATTTCTTCTCAGATGGATCTGGAAGCCAATACAAAAATAAAATGACCGCTTTTAATTTGTGCAACATGCAAAAGATTTTGGCATAGATGCCGAGTGGAATTTTTTCGCTACTTGTCATGGAAAGGGCCCTTGTGATGCTTTGGGAGGCGTATTGAAACGAAATGCTGCGAAAGCCAGTTTGCAAGATCATCACATAACAACGGCCGAAGAACTTTATTCATGGGCTATTTCTAAGCCAGACTCGAAAATACACTATCAATTTTTTTCGGAATCCGACTATAATAAAATGGAAAGAAAATTAAAAAATCGTTACACACGTGTGAAGCAAATTTCAGGGACTCAGTCATTCCATAGTTTTAAGCCTCAAAACGAAGAGTATATTATTGTGAAACAAAATTCATTTTCAACGGAAGAAAAATGTATAAAATTGTTATGAAAAAACTTAATAAATAAAAATAAATGTATAAAAGTGTTTTTCTTATTTTTTAACATGTTCATCATGTCGCGCGGCTTTAAAGTGTTTTTTTCTTGGAACTTACACTAAGCAAAAATATTTGAAATTTTAAAGCCTTATTTATTTGAAAAGGTAATCGTCAAAAAATAGCAATTGGTCTGTGTGGTTAACGGAAAGCCTTAAAGACTGATTCGAATGTTATACTAAGTTTGTAAGTAACTCATAGATTTTATTAGTCATAGGTTTGATTGGATGGAGACGCATGGTAATCTACCATGCATCTTCATCGTTTCTACAGGCGGGTGATGTATAAAATGAAGAGTAATGATTTATTGTTTAAAAAATTGTATCTCCAAAACGACACGCAGAACATCTCCAATTTTTTGATATGTTATGTAAAATTGAATGCTCTTTCATTTAAAAATACTAAAACAAGGAGTCGTTGAGGCCCCTCGCAGTCAAATTCAAGAAAAACTATTTGTTTTGTATTTTTTCAAACAAAAATTGATATATTCAAAAGGTTTCGTATTTTTGCTTGGAAATTCAAAAAATACCAATACAATGGCCAAAAATGACTAAAATCGGTTAAACGGTTTAGGAGTTATAAATTTTTGAAAATTGAAGATTTTGAAAAATCACGATTTTTTGGACCAGTCTAACGCAGAAAGGTCCAGTCTAATAACGAAATAAAAAAATACGGGTCTAATATTTTTCGATGTTGAACAATCCTACCGAATATTATAAAATTCTGAGAGATCGTATAACTTTTTTTCATGGAATTGCTGTATATATATATATATATATATATATATATATATATATATATATATATATATATATATATATATATATCATATCCGTAACATAGCTGGTCATCCACCCATTGAAAGATTCCCGTTTATAGACAAGTAACATAATAAGCGTAGGTACAATGTATATATGACATCCACTGCTTTGTTACTGAAATTGAAAATTAGACATGTATTATAATCCTAAAAGTCTTGAAAAAATGAAAACAACTAACAGTGAGGCTAAATTAATTTTATATGAGTGTGAATAACGCCAAAAACGGAAACGTAATAAAACTACAGAAAATAATAATTAATTTTACGATAACTCTTGAAGAATCTGGAAATGATTCTTTATCTGTAAAATATGAAATGAACTATTGTAAATTATCCTTTTTTGGTAAATTTGGGAAAAGCTTTGTTCAGTTGAATTTGTCGCATATGATCCTTCCTAAAAAAAACGTTAAAAACCTTCCTATCTTTTCGAATACATATTTAAAGTTAGGTAGACTATAATTGACATGGAAGGATATATGTGAAGCTGAAACTGACCTATAAAATAGCATAGAAAAGATAGTGGAGGGATGTTAAAATATAAAATGTTAATAACAATTTTAATTGTATTTACTTGTCTACAGATTGTAGTCCTGCTGCAATTGTAGACAGACTCGCGCATCCACTACGAACCTATGACAATGCATAATAACTACGAAAAAAAATATTTAAAATTATTTTACAATACTTGGGAGTTCCTTGGATGATAAACTCTTTCCTACTCGAATTGTTAGGCCGTCCTGAAAAGGGCGGATTTTATATGGTGCACATTTGAATTTAAACCTTCTTGGTCTTTTGCAGAAGCAAATTATTGCATCCGTTGCATCGTATCAAAAATTGGCTAAGATCAGGATCAACACAAGCACCTTATTTTGCTCCTCATGGTCACAAGTTTGGTCAACCGATTGCTCATCACAAAACTAATGGCTGCCTAGCAACGGTTGCCTAGAAAAATACAGTTATCAGCTACCTGATCAATGGTTGCACGCCAGTGAACCCTCCAGGGTATTAGCCACCGCAAGCTGTCAATCCAATATTTGATCCCCGCCACTCCGCACAGCTTGAATAATACCGAACGAATGATTTAGTTTGCGAAGGTGTATCCCTTTTTTATCGTTCACTGCAACATAGTTTATTGCTACATTGAAATCTTCATTGCAACATTGAAATGGAAATCACTGAAATACTATGCGTGTAGTAAATTTAGCCTTCAAAACTATATTTTAAAACATCACCTTTTATTTGCGTTACTTTCAATAGTTTACAATTGTAGAAAGATATTTTTTTATAGTTGACTCAATACGCGGGGAATTTTGCAGCCGATTGATTTAAACATATTGAAAATCTATCGTAGAATAATTAAGTTATAAGCGTTTAATTTGTATTTCCTATCGGACGTTATTTTAGGATTTTCAAATGACGCCCTAACCTTGCCGTAAGTCTACGTCAAAAAAAATCGTTAGCTCTCTCGTAGTGACTGTCTAATATGCACTTTCAAATCTGAAAGCCACGAATCACTCCTAAACAATATGTTCAATAGGATTAAAAAAAAAAATGACGTTTCGATCGAATATACTTTGTACGGAAGGTGGTCTAGCATCTCCTAATCATCTACTTCGCTTCTTGAATATGATGCAAAAGATAAGTCAAATGTAGGTGAAGTAGAAGTAGAGACAGATTATCTTTTACAATTTTGACATGTTTAAAAAAGTCACTAAATGTACAGCCCAAAACTCACTAGAAAACACAGCACATCTTGAACTCGTGGATATCGATAGTTAAGGAACTGCATATTTTTTATAACAATGCTGAGATGTGATTCATATATTGACTGACATTTAAATATGTATTCGATGCCAGATGCACACAAATGTCTTGTCCACGCACGTGCTTTATCAGCCAGTACGAAAATTAAACCGTTCTCGCAAACCTCGATAGCCGGATGCACACTAATTTTATAAATTCTTTCTATAAAGTCTTTATAAATAACACCAGAGATGCATCATAAAAGCGACACAAGCTAACGCCAAGATATAAATAATGCAAACCCAATATCACTATCCCACCAACAAGCTTAACTAATTAAGCAGGAAGCAAATAGGAGGTGATAAAACAAATCCCAAACCCTCTATTGGTGGCACGCCGCAGATATCCACCTACTAGACGCAAGCGAATTATCCGTAACATCTTGTTCAACCAGCATCGTTAACTCAATGAGCAAACCCGTCAGCTGCTCATGCGGTACTCACTCACCATGCGAGTTGGTTCCTCGCCACTCAATAATAGTTCGTTTCATAGCATGAAGAGATGAAGCGCAATGGCAAAAATACACACATTCACTCTCCTGCGGAAACGATAGGGGGATGATGAACAGCAGCATTATTTGTGTTCTCTCCTCTCGCGAGCAGAGAACTCTCGGCTGCAAATCGTGAAAACGCTCATGATTCAACAACACTGCTATTAACAGCTATGTGTATGTAAACAAAGGCAAATTTACGAATAAACTAATGTAATCGATGAATTTCATGTTAACTTTTAAGTATGATCTTAAGCGAATTTACGTAAACCACGTATACCAAAATGTTGGCAAGATGTCATTCATCAACCACAAACACCTTTTAGCTGCAAGTATCTGCAAATCTGCAGTATCAGTAAACTTGTGGGAAAGGATTGAAGTTGTGGCATTTTTTGACTTTTTCGTGGTTCTATGTCCAAAACGCTTAATTGAATTTAGTTCAAATTTTCCACATTTACGTGGATACAATGCATAAATTATTTGCATTTGCGTGGTTTTTTTTTGCCATGGGTATCATACAACAAGGTATGTTTAACCATTTTTTGAGCTTTTGGGGAGTATTGAAATCCGCTATGAATAGTTTTGTGTACGTAAACAAAGGCGTATAAACTAATAGAATCAATTAATTTTCATGTTTACTTTTAACAATGATCTTAAGCTAATTTATATGAAACACGTGTACCAAAATGTGGGCAAGATGTCATTCATTAACCACAAATACATTTTAGCTGCAAATATCTGCAAGTAAACTTGTGGGAACGGATTGAAGTTGTGGCATTTTTTTACTTTTTCGAGTCTGTCCAAAGCGGATTTGGTTCAACTTTCCCGCTTTTAAGTGAATTTCAAAGGTATTTCAACATGGTTTTTTGTCATGGATATCAACGCATGTATCACCATTTCTAGAGGTTTTGGGGAGTATTGTTATTTTCTATTAGGAACAGTTGTGTATGTATAAAAGAAAGCTACAAAAACTTATACCGTGGACCCCCGCTAATCTGAACGACAACGCATACATAATAACGGGATTCATTTTTAATTTGCACATCTAGTAACCCTGTCCGCAACAAAAACGAAAGTTTCTGGTTACCTTATTTGCTGTTTTGTTTTGATTCTGCGTTTCGTTTCGCAATGTTCCATTTCGTTTTACTGTATTCCAAATGCTGAATGACGTTTGAACACTTTTTAGTTTGCACGTCGTGCAGATGACTAGGGTTCAAATTAAAAAGTATTCAGATTAAAAGCGGTCAGATTACCGGGGGTCCACGGTATAATCAAAGAATCTGTTAAAATTAATACTAAATTAAACTATGATCTTACCTGAATTTACATGAACAACGTATACCAAAATGTTGATTTAAAATCTTTTTGAACCACAAGCACATAATAGCTGCAAGTTTATGCAAGCTACTGTGTTTTTTTTTGTCAAATGCTCTTCGTACGGTTTAGCTTCAGAACTGAAGTATTTACATTCTTCTGCTTTCTGCCTACATTTGCTTATGTATTTTATCCAAAATAAATACAAAAGATTAGAACAAAAAAACTGCCAACAGGTTCAGTACAATAGTACATGTGGTTTTAAGTTATTTTTTCAAATAATTATTAACAACCAATTTTCCAAGATCGCACTAAGAATGTGTAGAAGGAGATGAGAAAATAAATTAAATCGAACACATTATTCGTCGAATTGCGTATGTGTCAGTTTCAGGCAACCCGGTAACAACTTGACAGCTCCTGAATAAAGTCAATGTACCCCGAAAATCTTGGCTCACTGGTTCTGTCAAATCGAATAAATCCTAGAACAAATTATCAACTGAACGTATTAACATCGCCTGTTACGTATTAACATCGCCAAAGCTGGGGAGCTTATATTCGTACTTGATGAATATTAATGACGATATGTTGTAATTTTTCCTAAATTTTGAATGGTGGATATTTTTATCCTTCTGACAGAGCATATATAGAAGCATTAAAACACTTGAGACTTTGACTACTAGCAGAAGATTGAATAATTAAAAAACCTTAAATATAAAAACACTCTCACATTTTCAGCACTTGCAAAATATCGGAAAGCTAGCAAGACGTGAATAAAATAGCAGAATGCAGACCTAATATTAGGTTTTTATTTTACCTAAAATAAGTTATTGTTGACAATACCCAGTCAAATAAAGCGATAATGAACTGTAAATTTTACTAAAATTTGGGTAATGTTCGTTTTCTAATATAGGAAGTTATTATTGACCAAAAATTGAATAAACCCAACATGTTTATTCAATTTTTGGTCAATAATAACTGAATACAGAAAAATATTTCTGTAATGGAGGATCCAGGTAACGCAAACGCTTGGTTAAACGGCGTAGATGGCGCTCTTGAAAAACGATCGAGCAGTTTAAGCAAAGTATATGGTGATAAAAATAGCGCAGAAAATCGTCAATAATGCAATACTGATCCATTCCATACAATTTAAAAAATGCCAGAAAGTTATTATCAGTTGCTGGTTTAAATACAACGATGTTTAGCTTTACTTGGCTTTCCTCCTTTTCACTTTACTTGGATTCCTACATGTAGAGATGTGTAAATGAATATAAATAAACATGAAAAGCTTATGAATAATTCCAAAAAGGGTGGAGTATTGAAGATGACAAAATCAGAGCAATTCAACATTTTCGAAAGCCTGAGACGCAAGCAGAAGTAAAGAGTTTTTTGGGTCTGATTAATTTCATTGAGCGTTTCATACCGCATCGTGCTGATAAAACACGACATCTAAGAGAGCTGGCGAAAGCAGACCACTTTTATTGGTCCCACAAAGAAAATGATGAATTCGAAGATCTCACATGTAACGCCTGGAAAAGTATTCAAACACTTGGCTACTACAATCGAAATGATGTGACAGAGCTTTTTGTAGACGCTTCGCCATATGGACTTGGAGCAGTACTAGTCCAGTTTGATCAAAATTTAAAGCCTCGAGTGATTGCATGTGCTTCTAAAGCACTCTCAGCTACCGAGTTAAAGTATCCCCAAACTCAAAAAGAAGCCCTTGCTATAGTTTGGGGGGTAGAAAAATTTTCTACTTACCTCATGAGTATCGAATTCACCATAAGAACAGATGCAGAATCAAATGAATTTATATTCGGCGGTTTGCACCGAATTGGAAAGAGGGCTGTTTCACGCGCCGAAGCTTGGGCGCTAAGATTACAACCGTACAACTTCAAAGTGAAGCGAATACCCGGAAACGAAAATTTGGCAGACGCACTATCTCGATTGGTCCAGGATCCACAATCAACAGAATCATTTGATGATACAACAGATCGGCACCTTCTGTACTTGTTAGATGCAGGTACTCTAGATTTCTCTTGGCAAGAAATGGAAACACACGCTGAGGACGACGAAGAGCAATTGATTATCAGAGAATCTCTCGAAACAGGCCATTGGAAAAAACAACATCGTTGTTACGAATCTCAATCAAAGTATCTGCAAACATTAGGAGCGTTGATCTTCAAGGAAAATCAGGTGGTTTTACCTTATAAGCTTCGGAGAAAAAGCTCTTCAAGTAGCACACCAAGGCCATATGGGGGCCTCATCTATGAAAAGAATCCTGAGAAGTTACTTTTGGTGGCCCGGGCTCAGCAAAGATACTGAAAACTACGTAAAGCATTGTGAGACCTGTTTGAGACTATCAAGAAAAATGCACCATTACCGTTGACGAGCAGGGAACTTCCAGAAGGACCATGGGAAATAATACAAATAGATTTTTTCACTGATCAGGATTTCGGCTTCGGAGAGTTTCTTGTAGTTGTCGACACTTACTCCCGCTATCTACACGTCATTGAGGTAAAGAAAATGGATGTTGAAGCTACTAATCATGCTCTTATGCGGATATTTGAAGTTTGGGGCTACCCAATGGCCATGCAAAGCGATAACGGGCCGCCGTTCCAAAGCGACAAATTTGTTAAGTCTTGGGAAGACAGAGGAGTTAAGATTTATAAATCAATTCCCTTGAGCGCGCAATCTAACGGAGCAGTCGAAAGACAGAACAAAGGGTATAAAAGATGCACTGGCAGCGGCAGGACTGGATAAAGGCAATTGGAGAACGGCACTTGACAAGTACATTCATATGCATAACAAAGTCAGGCCCCTTTCACGTTTTGGCGTGACACCGTTCGAAATGCTGGTTGGATGGAAATTCAGAGGAACATTCCCATGCCTCTGGAGTAAACATTCATCGGAACAGTTAGATCGAATGGACATAAGGGATAAGGATGCAGTTTCTAAATTAAAGAGCAAACAATATGCAGACATAAGAAGAGGAGCAAAATGGTCCAACATTGCTATTGGTGACAGAGTGCTCATAGCGCAGCAAAAAAAGCACAAATCAGATCCGACTTTTTCAGCAGATAGGTTTACAGTTATTGCTAGGGATGGTGCTAAAGTGGTTATTCAAAGTGACCGAGGAGTCCAATACTCCCGGAACATCCAGGACATCAAGAAAGTGCCTGAAAAACTAGAACCTTCTATCAAGGAATTTGACGGAGAAATTGAAATATTTCCAACGTTACAAGCTGGAAATGTAGAAGACACGAAGGATGGTGACGTTCGGCCGCAGAGAATAATTAAGAAACCTAACAAATTCAAGGATATGGTACTGTATTCAATTTTTGATTGAAGAATAGACGAAAAGGGTATTGTAGAGATGTGTAAATGAATATAAATAAACATGAAAAGCTTATGAATAATTCCAAAAAGTGTCGTTTATTAAAAACCATAATATTTTCGAAGAAACGCTTACCTCGAATCTGTCACACTCCCTTCTTTCAGTGTAGTTCTCTCCACCTTTTATATTTCGCTCGTTCCAAACTTTCAGCGATTGATAACCGTGGTAAACAATCGCTAGAATAAGCGGGCTTCAAAGGTATATAAGAGTTTGAGTTCGACCTGGTTGCTCATTCAACATTCAGATGTCGTAGCGGTCGTTGTCAGAAGCAGCAGCAACAACAGCGATATCCGAACGAACGAGCGTCCATCCTCCGAACAGGATCAGCAACAGCAACAACAACGGTATCCGAACGAACGAGCGTCCATCCTCCGAACAGGATCAACAGCAGCAACAACAGTGGTATCCGAACGAACGAGCGTCCATCCTCCGAACAGGATCAGCAGCAGCAACAACAGTGGTATCCGAACGAACGAGCGTCCATCCTCCGAACAGGATCAGCAACAGCAACAACAACGGTATCCGAACGAACAAGCGTCCATCCCCCTACCAGGACCATTGTGGTGGCGAAGCGAACTGGTTATCAGGTGGAATGGAAGAAAACAAATTCGTAAGAACACCCGGCCACAAAACCGGAAATCACGACACTACATACTTTATTGATACTTCTTTTTGACTAAAAAAATCATTTTTTATTCATTTAAACATTTATTTCTTCTTTTGTGCATATTTTGAAATACTAATCCGAGCGAAGAAATGGTTGAATTGTCTTTTTTGAAGCATTCTGTAAACTAAAACTACAAAAAGATACCCAATTTTCAGTCAAAAGTAACGATACTGTCCTAAGGACTGAAATAAAAGAATTAGAAATGTCCATGGTAGAATCATAGTAAAACACTACAGATACATGCAGACAAGCAAAGAGATTTATAAGACCAAGTGCTGTAAAAGCCCAGATCTTACTTAAGCTTAGTAAAAAACACCTTCGGGTGATTAGGGTGATTGTTACTGGTAGGGTATTAGACTTAATAACACAAGTCGAGACTAACTGGGATCAGAGGCTATGTCAACCAATGTTCATCACGCCTTAATTGTGACAGGATATTTGACTTGCAACAAATCAAATATGGGTCAAACAACAATAATCCTAAGGAATGGATGCAGTTGAGTTTTGTCTCTATAGAAGGAAACAAACAAAAAAAACGATACAAAATCGGTGATTTTTAAAGTTTACCTACCTTCAATACTATTACCCATTAGGTAAACTGTGCTTACGCATTATTTGGATATGTGCACTTTTGAGCGATTATCGGTACTTTTTAAAGATCTTTAGTGTCGTAAACGTTTTCTCCACTGGTTAAAACTCAACCTTACTCTTCAAAGATCGTTTACTCAATCGAATTATATTGTGATATATTTTATTAACTATGCGCAAACATTTCTCTAATTTACATTTTTGACTCTTTCGTAGTTTTCTATGACCGTGTACTTTTTGTTCGAAACTATCAAAAGATATGTTGTAGGGTTCCACTAGAAATATTTCACGATATACAAATCTTTCAACAGAAATGTCAAACGCTGTCGATCAGATCTTGTTTTTATGTTTACAATTATTCTTTTTCGTTGTGAGGTGTGATTATTTACTACATCTCCTCTCTTCTCTAAAAGTAGGGTAAGAAAAACGAAAAAACCCTTATGGATCCGATCGAAAGAGATTTTCTGTGGTTAATCACCACCATCACCACTTGCACGGGACACTGACTCATTGATTTTCGCTGTAAGTAAGTCGACCAAAAAATAATTGGATCATAGTAGGTAAGTTTTTTTATTTGTCATTTATTTCTGCAGAAATTCCGCTCTATTCTAGGCTCTTTTTTGTTTTTTTTTTAGCAACAATGCCAGTCGTGAAAAATTAATCGCTTCTTTACTTTTAGCAAATTGAAAACTAGAGGAATACGTGATACACAAATCTGTCATCAAACCGTGTTGGACGTCTAATCAAGGCTCTTTGTCGAAGATTCCGGGAAGATGTGGTCGCTGATGACTCCAGACTAGAAGAAATCGGATGTGGTTCCAGTTCTTCTGGTAGTGTTATTTGTCCTCCGTGGTTATCGTTCTGCTGCATTTCCTCGTTACTCTCCGGTACTTCCGATGTACGTGTGTTGGATGTAAAGAGCTCTTGTGCTCGTTTAACATCACGGACATTTCGTGCATAGTGCAATCCAGACTTACTCATAACAACGAGTTTAGCCCCTTCTCTGGCTATGACGGTATATCTCTCTGATGAAAAAGTTGGATCAGTTTTAGACTTTTTACTGTGTGCAAGCAAAACTACATCGCCAATGCGGATATCCGATTTTTTTGCTCCACGAGTAGTGTCTGCATATTTCTTACTAGAAAGTTTGGCTTCTGCGTCCCTTTCTTCAATTTCAAAACGATCAAGATTACAGTGGTTCGAATCACTCCACAAGCTGGGGAAGGTTCCTCGATACTTCCATCCAACCATCATTTCGAACGGGGTAACTCTAAGGCGAGAATGTGGAACCAGAGTATTATGTCGATGTACATAATCCTGCAACGCACAACGCCAATTAATGCCATCAATCTTTGACGCAGCCAAAACTTTAATTATTCCCTGGTTTTGTCTCTCAACGGCCCCGTTTGATTGCGGACTTAATGGGATTGATTTTCTAATTTCAACGCCTTTCTCTTGCCAAAACTTAATAAAAGTATTACTTTGGAAAGGGGGCCGTTGTCACTCTGAAGAATAATCGGACATCCCCACATGTGGAACAGTTCACAAAGTGCCTGATTTGTACTATGTGCGTCCATAGCTTTCATCTCCACAACGCACAAATATCGAGAGTACGTATCGATGACTACAAGTAGCTCACCAGTTCCAAAGTTAGGCACAGCAAGAAAATCAATTTGTAATCTTTCCCAGGGACCTGCAGGTAACGCTCTGCTTGTTAGTGGTAACGGTGGATTCCGTTTCGATAGGAGTGTACATGTTTCACAATCCTTAACGTACCTATAAGGGATGAATAACCACAGGGTTAAAGTCCCTCATAAAGAAAGTTATAACAATGAACAATTAACGTACCTGGAAGTTTCCACAGACATCCGGGGCCACCAGAAAAATTGGCGCATGATACGTTTCATTGCAACTTCTCCGATATGCCCACCATGAGCCAAACTAAGAGCTCTTTTCCGAAGAGCGACTGGTAGCACTGCTCTATTGTCTTTGAAGACTAGCGAACCAAGTACATACAAGCTTTTCTTTTGGGCTTCATAACCACGTAATTCTGGTGGCCATTTCTTCGAAATTACGGCCTCTCGCAGCAATACTAGCTCGAAGTCGATTTCTGATTCAGTTTCAATTTCACTCCAAGTCATTTGCATACAACCCGGATCCAAAGCATAGAGATAGTGTTGATCTTCGTCTTCATCGAATGGTTTATCTCGCTGCGAAGCAGGAATCAGTCGAGATACAGCATCGGCTACGTTTTCGCATCCTGCCACACGTTTGATCTTGAAATCATAGGGCTGCAGCCTTAAAGCCCAGCTTTCTGCCCTAGAAACGGCTCTTTTGCCCAACCTATGATTTGTGTTAAATATGTACTGATTTGCTTCTGCGTCTGTTCGAATGGTGAAGCTCCTGGACAAAAGATAGTAGGAAAACCTCTCTACTGCCCATACGATGGCCAGCGCTTCTTTTTGTGTCTGCGGATATCGTTGTTCGGCAGGACTGAGAACCTTCGAGGAACACGCAATGATTCTAGGAATTCTATCAGAATTGTATTGTGCAAGAATCGCACCAGGCCAATGGGAGATGCATCCACGAACAGTTCAATGGGATCGTTTGTACTGTAATAACCCAACCGTTTTATTGAATTGAGTGCTTCTTCTTTCAAGAAATTGAACTCCTTATCCTCATTGCTTGTCCAGTAGAACTTGTCAGAAGAAGCCAACATTCGAAGATGCTCAGATATTGATGCGCGATGTGGGATGAACTTGTCGATAAATGTAATCAAGCCTAAAAAACTTTTAACCTCCGAGCAACTGGTAGGTCTTCGAAAGTCTCTTACAGCCGCAATTTTCCCTTCTTCAATCATCCATCCATCTGGTGTCAGAGTAAAACCAAGAAATTTTACGGACTGGCTGGCAAATACACATTTGCTCTCATTCAACTTCACATTATTATTCTCGAGGCAAGCCCGCACTGCTTTCAAATTCTCGTCATGCTCAGCCTTCGTCTTCCCGAATATAAGCACGTCGTCCAAATAGTTTCTGCAACCTTTACAACCTGCTAACACCTTTCTTTGCAGAGCTTCTTGAAACAGATCGGGAGCGTTGCACAGACCAAAAGGAAGCCTAACACAACGGAACATACCAAATTCCGTGAAGAAATTGGTCAGATGTCTGGATTCCTCTTCAAGCTCCATGTGAAAATAAGCATTCGACAAGTCAACTGTTGAAAACCATTGCGCACCATCTAGTTCTGCCAGGATTTTCTCTAATGTTGGCATCGCAAAAGGAGTTCGATGTATATACCGATTTGGCCCGCGTAGATCAATAACCAAACGGATATCATCTTTCCCTTTCGGAACTATCAACATTGAAGAACAAAATGACGTGTCCATGCCATCTTTCACGCGTTCAATGATGTTTGCTGCCTCCAGATTCTCCAATCTTTTCTCCACCAATGGTTTCATTGCAACAGGTATATTCGAGAACACATTCCGGCATGGTGGCTTGGTTTTGTCGTAATAAATCTTTACTGGTGGGATGTTGAACTTAGGGAAAATCTGACTAGTACTGATGGAAGCAATTTCACCGGCACGAAGAGACAAGTCGTCTGCCATCCCTACCTGGCGTATAGGCACTTTTCAAGCCAAGCATAAGCACACTATATCTTGATGCAGTTGGTCTACCGAGGAGTGCCCGAACTTCCTTGACGACATAAAACTTTTCTAACAACATGGGCCTATCGTCAGAAATATAGAGATATGCGTCAAATGTTGCAAGAACTTCTATGTGCCCTGCTGTGGCATAAGCCTTCAACGGACGATCTGCGGAATCCTGAATATTGAAAACTTCTTTGCAGTACTCCGGATTCTTCATTAAGTCGTTGAACATTGCTTCAGTGAATGTGTTTACTTGTGCTCCTGAGTCAATCAAGAAAGTACACTTCATACCCGAAACTTTGGCCAAAATGAATCCATCATCATATCCATGGATCGCAACTTGAACCTGAATTTCAGTAATGAATAATTTGTATTTCTCCATTGAATATAGGAAGAAATACTTACCGTTTGTAATAACACTGATTCTGTGTCAGCGTTAGCAACGTTGCCCTTATTAAATGCCTCGTATTTCATTGAAATGCCAACGATTTCATTACCGCCCACGACTTCATCACCTGATTCACAGGTTTGTATTGTACGTCGGCCAGAAGTTGATTGCAAACCCTATTGAATAATATACAATCTCAGTAGTCATGTTGGTTACTGGGAGAAATGTTGAATTGTCATTGCTAAATCCTTTCTTTTCTTTTTTATTATCAAACTTGCAACTATTACCAATATAGTCATTGATTTATTCACACGTGAGCTTAAAAAATACAAAATAAAAAAAATCCAAATATGTTTAAAGCAATTTGGTAAACTCTCTAGTTAGTAGAAGAAAAAAGAAACTTCATATAAATTCAAGTTAATTATGAAGCAAAGAAAATTAGGAAGAAACTCGTTATACTCAAACTAATCAATTTTCAACAACATCACTCACTGTTTCATCTTCTGCTGATGAGCCTTCCATTTTCTCAATCGCAGCAATCTCCTTCGGTGTGTCTTGCATTGCTTCAGCAACCACTCGTTTAGGTATCTGGCCAGAAAGAGACTTGCAGGCACGGCGAATATGACCAATTTTTCCGCAATTATTACAGACCTTGTCCTTACAGTTGCAATCATCGGCTGAATGATATATAGTGTTGCAACGCCAGCATTTCACGGTTGTAGATGATCGGGATATATCACTACCTCTCGGATATCGACCACGTGGTGCTCGCCATCCTTGTCGAGAAAAATGATTGGTTCTTTGATACGGCCCTCCACGTTCTGAATACCTCTCAGGAAACCTTTGTTGACGATTCATATTGCGAGGATAAGGTGCGGTTACCGCAGCTACCAACGACGCATTAGAATTTCCTCGCTTGCGCATGACGAATTCCTCATTCAACCGTATTGCCTCGATTTCGCGCACCTTATCCACGAGGTCTGTAAAACTTCCTTTCCTACTTAACATTTTCAAAGCAGTGGTACGGACATCTTTGTTACGAGCGTGTTCCGCAACTGTCGCGACAATTTCTTCGAATTCCTTATCTCTGTCAAATTCACAAAGACGAGCGGTTGAACCCACTCGAGTTATGAATGCCAAGTCCGTTTCGTTGTCGTTCTGAGCCATTAATGCCAATCGCCGTCTCATAAGCATGATATCGGAACTGGAACCAAAATAAGACTTAAGTCTATGTATGGCGTTGGAAAACGGCATCGTTTCTTGATCAGGATCATCGTTTTGTGTTTTTGTATTTCTGAATATCTCCAAGAGTCGAATACCCGCTTTCACTTTGAATACAATAAACATCGTTTGTTCATCTTCGATACCAGCAAGCTTCATAGAGTCAATCAAGAGGTCCTTCCATTGCTCAAAATTGTGTCGATGGATATCTTCGTTGTCAGAGGACGTACATTCCGGCACGTTAACAGACGCTACCGATAACTGGTTCATTGATGTCAAGAAACGAGATTCCTCTTGAGACGATGGGGCGACCGTATTCCGAGTACTGCTAAGACCATGTCCTCTCTCAAATGGAAGCGCGGTGCTTTCAGTACTACGAGACTTCAGCCACCGGCAGATTCCTGATGCTAGCGGATAGTTCTTCGTTTTCCTTCTTGCTCCTCTTAAGTTTCTTCGTAAGTAATTCTGTTTTAGCTTTTTCAGCAGCTAACGCCTTAACCATTACTTCCATGCTATTCTTTTTCTTAGACTTTAGTCGTTGTTTTAAACCAGTGTCTAGAACAGAAAAAAGGCATAACATTTCTTTTTTTTTTTAGAATTTATGTATAATGTATATATATAGTTATTTCATGTATACATATGATTTCTTAAATTATACAGTGAAAGGTTTTTTTTTTTTTTTTTTTTTTTTATATATGTATAACCTACGTTAAAATAGATAAAATGGATTCTTGACCGCTCACATGACCTTCATTATTTCGAGATCTTTCGCTCCGACCAACCTGGTTCGTATTTTCTCACACGATAATATTTCATTTAATTTTGTTTCAAACTTCAGATTGAACAAATTTGTTTCGTGACCTCCCGCACGAACCATATTTTTATACGTGACCTCTCGCACGTGTTTATATACAGAAAATAGTCCGTGACCTCTCGCACGGCCATCTTTTTTTTTATGATTTTGTTTCTAACAATTTTGGATTGTGACCTACTGCTTTTAACATTCGCTCTTTTTTTTTTTTTTTTTAATTATTATTATTAATAAACTGCGCAGCTCAACAGAACATGATCATCACTGAAGATTTTGTTTTTGTGTTATACTTACCCACCGACTCCGCCATGTCGTAAACGTTTTCTCCACTGGTTAAAACTCAACCTTACTCTTCAAAGATCGTTTACTCAATCAGTTGAGTCCCACAGGTCCGGTTTCCCCGCTTTCTCTTTCCGGTAACCCCGCGACATCGAACTTTGCGTTTTATATATGCGGTAACGTTGTTGTGTTTTTTATTATTCATATCTATAGGGGGTGTAGGAAACTTGAGTACATGAAAGCTACATTTAGAGTCTTCTAGTAGACTAAATAGCTTGATATACTAATTTACCTGATTAATCTTAAAAATCAGCAATCATCATTCGAATTATATTGTGATATATTTTATTAACTATGCGCAAACATTTCTCTAATTTACATTTTTGACTCTTTCGTAGTTTTCTATGACCGTGTACTTTTTGTTCGAAACTATCAAAAGATATGTTGTAGGGTTCCACTAGAAATATTTCACGATATACAAATCTTTCAACAGAAATGTCAAACGCTGTCGATCAGATCTTGTTTTTATGTTTACAATTATTCTTTTTCGTTGTAGTGTGATT
>JASCZW010008759.1:0-47717 GCA_034211315.2 Aedes japonicus | reverse complement strand
ATTACGAATATCATATCCTAAATACTTCATCACGCGTGAAATTTTCGAGGCATGAAAATCAATGTTTGGTGATACAAAGCTTTTAGATCAAGATGGCGTCAAAGAAGCAAGTCCGAAAAGCAATTGTGTGCGTCGCAATTAATATATCTGGATCTGTCAGTAAGAAAACTTTAAAAAAAACTTCCGCAAGCACTACCCATATCGTTCTTAAATCTTTCGATTCCCCTTTTATAACAGCCAGGAAGGCTGGGAACAGACAAAATCGGATCTCGGAAACACCAGAAGGATGTGAAGGTGAATGGGAAATATTGCAAAAGAGACCAGATTTTTGGTAAGTACTGTGACTAGAAAAATAAAAATGCCCCAACTTTCGTGCAAAATTCCAAGCCCCGCAACATTCCAAGCCCCGGTGTACAAGCCTTATGTACTTTCCTACTCCATTATTCCTATGATAAATTTAACCAAAAATTGCTGCTAAACAGGCATAACAAACAAGTGTTCGAGCAGCATCCAAACATAACCTGCTACTAAACTGTAAGTTAGTTCACAAATCAATGATCATCAATTTATATTTACATTGTTTGAAGTCTAATGCAGAAATTTATTATTCTAAATAATATTAATTCATGAATATATAAATATTCCAGCTTAGTGATCTGGAAAGTGTGAACAATACTAATATTTGTAACAAAACTTTTATCACTGAGAGGGACAGCTGACTGATTCCACGCCAAATCGGTCGGTCACCAAACTCAACTATCTTCGATTTTGATGAAACTTGGTACACGTCTTCGGTATGTTGAAAAAAAAATCCACTGGTGTTAAGATTATTTGGATTCAAGAGTAACTTTTGAGATGGGTGTATGTTTTTTTTCAACATTTTACTTGAAAAATCGTAGTTCAAAAACCATTACATTTGAGAAAAACTTTATATGGGGAGTTGTAGAGAACTAAAAAGGCTTTGTAAAAAAAATGTACACTGAAAAAAAATTTTTTCATAAAGAAAAATCGAAAATAAATACTAAAAATCAAATATAAAAAAAACATATTTTTAATATTTTTCAAATTTGTTTTGTGGAAATTTGAGAAAAAAGACACGTTTTGAAAAAAACTCTAGGATGGACGCTCTTATAATAAAAAGTTTTCCGAAGAGCGAACTTTGGTGCATATTTCAAATTTTGGTTATTCATTATTATAAATGAAAATTAATTATACAATATGATTTTGGAGATCATTAAAAACAATAATGATGATAATGATAAATCACCTGAACGCAACCGTTTTCGAGATTTTTCGGATTTTATTTCAATAGAATGAAAAAACCTCAGAAAATTCGCTCTTTTCTTAAGTTAATCGAGATTTCCACCAGAAATGATAAATTTTCCAAGATCTTCATATTATAACGTTCACATTACTCTAATGTCCTTTTTTTCTTTTGATATCAGGATGATAAGAAGACTCATTTGAAAAGAACAAGATAAATAGCACTATTGTTTTAATATTGCAATCAATATATTTATAATTGTTTTATGGCTGTATCGGTCAGGCCGCTCAGAGAATGAAGGGAGCGAATTTGCTAAAGCGATGAAAGTAACAGCGAGATAGATGTCGCAGGGGCGACAAGTGTGAAATGGACAGATGATGAAATTATGCGGAGGGTCATATAGAAGAAGCATATTAATCGAACTGCTGACTATTTTGCCAAGCTCCAACGATGTTAGAGGTCGGGTGTAGTGTGTGAAAACTACACTCCGAACAGTTCGGTGATGTAGCGATGAAAGTAACACATATTGTTTAAGGTAGGTAGACAAATAGCAGCTATAACGTATGTCAGGTATATCTTCTCATAAAAAAACAGCTAATGTACGCTGCCTGTAAACTACCAGAGATGTTTTATACCTGCATTTCCAAAGGTACCACAGCCAATATATATGCTCATACATAGTCGCATTCATCAGTAAAATCTATCTGAGTGAACTGAAAATGGAGTTTAACATGAAGAAGTGTTGTATGCCGTTTCCCACTAAACGGTGCTCAAAAAACCTTCGTAAATTAACCGAACAAAATGTCAAAAAACTCAAGTTTATGGGCAAAACACATTTGGACACTTCTTTGATGATTTGTGATAATTGTCGTTTGCATTTAAATAGAACGGAACAATCCCATGCTGCAATTTCAGAGCCTAGTGAGAAACCATCAATTACTAACATTATGGATCCACAACCATCTACATCACGGCAAGTAGACTTGTATGGTCTCGAGGAAACGCCATCGGCAATATCATTAATGTCAGTGCCATCTGATAGCAGTGTGCAAGATTATTCAAGGCGCCATAATATTGAGCTATTTAACAAGGGCGTAGCTGGAATCAACGTTTCGCCAATATCGGCTAAAAAGTTCCTGAACGTAAATTATGCCCGCAAAAAGTTCAAAGATGTTTCAAACGGCATTCGGACACACATATTTGGGGATCAAGCGGAGGAGGATGACCTGGAACAATTGAAAGTGAAAGCAGCCGAATATGACGAAATAATCGCGCAGCTAAAGGACCGGTATGCTGATCCAGAAACTTCGAGGACGATCAAGTAAGGATACTTTCGGTTTTACCACAATCTTGGACAAATCAAAGAGTAATGGCAGAATTTGGAATAACAAACAAGTACATCGTATCACAAGCTAAATTCCTTGCAAAGCACGAAGGTGTTTTAGCTGCCCCTAACAAGCTGGGACACGGTCTGAACCCGGAAATAAAAAACCAAATTTTGCAATTTTACGACAGTGATGAGATTACACGAGCAACCCCTGGTATGAACGACTACGTTTCAGTGAGGAGTGAAGGTAAGAGGTTCATATTCAAAAGCGCCTTTTAGTTTGTTCATTAAGAGAAGCTTTCATTAAATTTCAAGAGATGCATCAAAATGCTGTTGGGTTTAGCTCTTTTGCAGCACTAAGACCAAAGCATTGCAAATTACTTAGCAGCACAGGTTCTCATAACATTTGTGTTTGCACCATTCATGAGAACATTAACTTGATGCTTCATGGTCTTAGAAAATATTCATTCGAGAATGATTATAAATTGTGTTTTGAAGAAATATTATGTAGCTCATCAACTAGAACTAAAAATGTTACCTCCGTGAATGCGAACGATGTCCAGGCTTTTCAGATTTTGAGAGTAGTTTAACAGACAAATTAGAAAAACGTGGTTTAGTTGAAATATCTTTTGAGCAATGGATTTCAACTGATAGATGTAGTTTAGAGACACTTGTTAAACCAATTGATGAATTTATTGCTTATTTTTGTGAAAAGTTGGAACAATTAGTATCCCACGATTTTGTCAAATCTCAGCAGTCTAGTTTCTTGAGAGATTATAAAAGTTGTCTTAAAGACGGCGAAGTAATAATAATTTGTGATTTTTCTGAAAATTATTCATTTGTTTTCAAGATGCTGTTCAAAGTAGTTATTGGAGTAATGAGCAAGCCACTATTCACCCTTTTGTCATTTATTACACGGAATCTGGAATACTTAAAAATATCAGTTTCATTGTTATCTCAGAAGTGTTGAAACATGATACGATTGCGGTGCAGGTGTTTATTTCAAAACTAATAAGCTTTTGCAAACAAAAATTAAAGTAAAGAAAGCTACGTTTATGTCTGACGGGGCAGCATCCCAATATAAAAATAGGAAGAACTTTGCAAGCCTTTGTAAGTTTAAAAGAAATACAATATTGATGCTGAATGGCATTTTTTCGCAACATCCCACGGTAAGGGACCTTGCGATGCAATTGGTGGTACATTAAAACGAATGGCAAGATATGCAAGCCTTGCTGTACAACATGAACACCCTATAAAAAGTGCATTAGAGTTATTCGAATGGGCGAACCAAAAAGTGATGATTGTTTAACAAAAATGTCGTTTTGTTATGTATCACATGAAGAGTATGAACAGGGGTAGCAGAATGGAATGAAATTTACCGACAGACTAAAACGATTGCAGGTACACAAAAGTACCACTCATTCGTTCCAATTTCAGAAAACGAAGTTTTTGTAAAACTGTTTTCGAATGACGAAGAAGGCAGGATTCATAATATATATAAAAGCAATCAATAGTTTATATAATGTTTATGTAATATTATCAATGACCGAGACTAATAAATGGTATATATAAATATAAATCCAACCATAATTCATTATTTTTGTCTTATAACTTTAAGTGAAGCTTTTTCAATCGACGAGCTGTTAAGAGTAAGTAAGAGGCACATACATGTGTTTTAAAAAGGCTAAAAACACAAGAGAAACAATCGTTAGCTATTGTTGTTTTAATATCACGAGTAATTTATGAAAAGGGCGTATTTTTTGAGGTTTTGAAATTTTATTGAAAGAAAATCAGAAATATCTTGAAAACAGTTGCGTTTACGTGGTTTATCATTATTATCATTATTGTTTGTAATGATCTCCAAAACCATATTGTAACATCAAAATTTATTTATAAGAATGAATAACCAAAATTTGAAATATACACCAAAGTTCGCTATTTGAAAAACTTTTTATTATAAGAGCGTCCATCCTAGAGTTTTTTAAAACGTGTCTTTTTCCTCAAATTTCCATACAACAAATTAAAAAAATATTAAAAATATGTTTTTTAGATATTTTATTTTTAGTAATTATTTTTGATTTTTCTTGATGAAAAAAAAAATTTTTTTCTGTGTATATTTTTTAAGAAAGGCTTTTAGTTCCCTACAATTCCCTTATATAAAGTTTTTCTCTAAATGTAATGGTTTTTGAACTACGATTTTTCAAGTAAAATGTTGGAAAAAAACACATACGCCCATCTCAAAAGTTACTTTTGAACCCAAATTATCTTAACACCAGTGGAATTTTTTTTTTCCAACGTACCGAACTCATGTGCCAAGTTTCATCCAAATCAATGATGATCGGGTATGATTTTTGGGATTTCCGGCACATTCTGGATGGAATCCCTCAGCTTCTCAAATAATCTGCTGTCATAAAATCCGTGAACCGATCACTAAACACTAAAAGATTATGATTTTTACACGAGACGAAATCATGTTTGTAAATAGTCAGGGAATTTCGTGTAAAATTAAGGTCTGTGTCCACATTAATCCGGACACCTTCAAATCTTTCTAACTTTTGAAATGTTGTACGTAGGAATGAAAAATTTCACTGTGGTATAGCTGTGAGTCTATGATGAAAAAGACTATGATTGATGTTTACATTTCATGTTTAGTATTCAAGATGGCGACGAAAGAAAAACAAGTGCGCGAGTGAATTTTGTACGGGCGTACGGCAAATCCTGACTTGCCAATACGGGACCTTGCAAAAACATTGGATTTGCCTAAAATGGACCGAAAGGTGAAAAGGATATTAACGAAAAACCCAAACCTCTCCATTCGAACGGTGGCTCGTAAAATAGGGATGTCGCCTGGTTTTGTCCAAAAATCAAAACAACGTTTGAGACTTAAGTCGTATAAAGTAAAAACAGTTCCAAATCGCAACGATAAACAGAACTTGGCAGCAAAATTACGGGCTCGCCGTTTGTACTGCGAATATTTGACGAAGTTTCCATGTGGACGATGAAACTTATGTCCTGGAGGATTTCAAGCAGCTTCCAGGGCTAGTTTTTTATTCTGCTATGGCCAGAAATGGTACAGCTGAGCATTTAAGAACGAAGAAGGCATCGAAATTTCCCAAAAAATACCTTGTATGGCAAGCAATTTGCACGTATGGCAAAAAGAGTAAATCTTTCTTCACTACAAGCACAATCAACAAGGAGATCTATCAGAAAGAGTGTCTGCAGAAGCGATTGCTACCCTTCATCAAAAGTCACAAAGAAAAACCTTTGTTCTGGCCCGATTTGGCATCATGCCAATATGGTGAAACTGTGATGGAGTGGTACCAAGCAAATCAAGTGAACATTGTACCAAAAACCTCAAACCCGCCGAATCGAGAGATATTGGGCTCTGATGAAGCGGAAGCTTTCTGGAAAGAAGAAAGGAGTCAAAGACATTAAACACTTCCAGCAAATTTGGACAAAGACGGCTACGATTTCTGAAGAGTCTGTACAAACCCTAATGGACGGAGTTAAGCGCAAAGTTCGAAAATTTTATGCAAATATCGAATAACTATGTTTTGTCTTCACGAATTGTTAAAACACATCCCATGAATCTGAAATAAACAACTACGACGGAAGTATAATGCGAAATTTATGTTTTATTCATGTTTTGAGGTGTCCGGATTATTGCGGATACAGACCTTACGTCACCTGAAAATGATACATACGCAATTCGATACAAAATGTGTTTGATTGAATTTATTTTTTCATCTCTTTCGACACATTCTTATGTGCTGAAGAACGCTTGCATGTGACTGTTTCAGGGACAGAAATTTACATGGGATTTCGGAAGTGTGTAGGAGCGCTTTAAACAACTGCAGTGTGTCCAGATCTGAAGTGCATCGAGCTTTAATTCCCTATCCTCTGTTGCAAAATCCAGGGTAGTAACAATAAACGATACCCAAATTTGGAACAATGAATTTTTAAACCCGAAAACCGATTGGAGATTTTTCCTTCGTTGAATTTGACAAGGCAAAATCAATGAGCGTAAAAACTTAGGCCTGAGTTTCAAGAATTTGGGTTCTTCCAAACACCTTATCTTCAACAGTTCTCATACAGAAATGTTTTCCTCTCCCAATCCAACAGAACCAATTGAAATTCGAAGCATCCCACCAGAGTATCATGTTCAAAGGACCCTTTTTTTACACCCTCTATTATCAAGTTATATTCATCCCAGTTTCATTCATGATAAGAAAAAAAAAACATCTGCCAACCCACGGGAAAAACAGAACAAGAAGAAATGGACCCAAGGTCCTGCTGTACGTTTCATCTCGAGTTATTCAACTTAGGGTATGTGTCCCTTGACTCAGCCTAATATGCAACAATCGATTACATTTTGCATTGTAACTCATAAAGTATTTGAGCTGGAAACAAAATTTAACTAGCTATACACTTCCTAAGATATGTTTAATAAGCCATCTGGTAAAATGTATCACAATAAGCTACACAACTCTTTTTATAAAGTCAGAAACTTTCGAGGGATATGGATGTTATGTTGTGGGTCTAATCAGGGATGCAAGTTCGTCCCATTCGATTGATTTTCATCCAATCCAATCTTCGTACGAGTTTTTTCCTGATTTTCTGATTCAAGGCGTTCCCAGCTGTATTCGCTCTACCCAACAAATAAGTTCACAAATCAAACTATACTTAAACTGCTAAAAAACACTTAAGTGAGTTTCACATATGATTTAGCGGTCATTCGACAATCAAAACATTATAATTCACTCTACACAGATTTTGATCCTTTAATTTGTGTTAAGATGAGCCATATGAACAACATTTAACCGGAACTCAGACATTTGTTTTGTTAATGTTGCCAATAACAACATTTTTACTACGCTTTTTATACAACAGGCCATATTTAGGAACATAGAAAAAATATGTCCCTAACATTGGGTCCACCGTTTACTTGTTAAATCATTGTTATTTTACTAATGTGACCTGTAAGTTTATAACATGTGACTATATTCTGTACATCCTGGTTGCATTATTTGGTTTATAGGTTCAATTTCGGCAAATTTAGATCAATTGAAGATCGTATAGATAATCTGTTCAGCTTAACCAGTAAAGTCATGATGTTTAAAAAGTCAAGGAAATCGAAAACTACGCGGAAGTGAACTGCTATAAATTGATTGATTATGTCTCAATTGCTTTGAAATAAATCGGTCATGCTAATAGCGACATGGTTTTGTTGATTATCGAAGAAATAATGACATATTTGGTACATAGGCCGAATCAAGGAGCTAGGCTAACATTACATCCCGTTACCCTATCTCCTCAATTCCGACGACGATGGTTACGTGTTTTGGATTTTCTCCTCCGTGCTGGATTCTGCCTTTAATGTGAAAACGGAGATACGCTGCATCATATTTTATTCCCTTTCTCCGTCTTCTATCGAGTTCGTTCATCGTCTTTCCGACTAATGTTATGGTTGTTTGAATTTTCTTTGTAGTGGCCGTTGATGTCTTTTGCTTTCCTGGAGGCCAATGCATGCACTTGCACTTGCGCCCCGGTACCACACGTTGCTAGTTTGGGAAGGTTGCCGTCATAAACAAAAACAACTTTTTTTTCTTCTTCTTCATTCAAGCGCAGGCAAAACCTTTCCGACCGTCGTTCGCGCACATGTGCTCGGAGATTGTTTGTGGGAAATTTGCCTCCCTGATTCCGGATGTAACCAATCTAATGGGCCTGTGAGATGTGTGATGTGCAGCGTATTTCATGCTTTTCAATTTGATTCTATACGTCGCGCAATCTGGTTTGGGCCTCGGACGATGACACTTTGACTGGACGCCGCAGAATCAGCACCGGCTCTGGAGTTGTTGGAGGTGATTTGGATGCTAGGGTGGCTCTACGGTTGGAAAAAATACGATTTATCATGGCAATGTAGTCACGCTGGTGGCGATACCCCATCCAATGTTGGCCACCTAGCTAGGAAAAGTGATAGGAGACGCGGGAAGTGAGCAAGCGGGGGAGGATTGGACCAACGAACCAGTTGACCGGACGAAAGTGGAATGATAAAATGTTGTTCCGTAATAACCGCCCAGGAGAGATCTGACCTGGCGGCAATTTTATTTTGTTGATGGGATTGGAAATTAGGTCTAATGGGATTAGGGGTTTAAAGGTAGTGACGGAGATGGCTCGGGAAAGAACTCTTCTTTGCCTTCCGTTCTGATGGGCCGTGCATTCCATCAGTTGATTTTTTTCATCGTGAAGTAGCTCTATAAATTGAGGCGACTTTCGGGATAGATCAAACGGAAGAAATGGACTTTAAATTCGTTTTTTAAGGCATCGAGACAGATGGAGTGATGCTAGGAATAGGTTCAATAAAAATTTGTAAAGTAACATAAAAAGCTTGATATGCAGCAATATTTTGTTTGTCATTGAAAAAGAATGTTCAGAATTGATGGAAAGGGTGGGTGTTCGTTTTTCAATCCATTTGTTTTAATTCTAAAATTGATCAGCTATTATCCAACGAGACAGTACACTTTGAAAAATTTCATGTAAAGATTTCTTTAGATGCACCCAAACGCAGCGTCTGAATAGAGTAAAATTTATGTCATTCTGCAAATTTACAGGAACCAAAACCTGAGCACTGTTTTCTATAAGATCCATGAATCATGAATATTTCTGAATAATTTTGGGTAACCTGCTTATTGCAAACATAAAAGGAATGATAAATCGCGTTTTATGCTAGATAGAGTGAATTTCAAGGCCATTCTAATCTATCTAAATATTTAAAAATGAATTTCTGTCTGTCTGAACCTCATAGCATCGAAAACTACTGAGCCGATCAGGGTGAAATTTTGCATGCAGGGATTTTTGGGGCTGGGGAAAGTTCTTATAATAGTAAGAGACGCCTCCCATCACTGTGAAGGGGGGCTCCCATACAAATGAAACACAAATTTCTTCAGTCGAGTTATTAGTACGAGACACTGAAGAAGTCTGCACATTGTAGACGAAATACGCGTATCTGTCGAAGATAAGCAAAGGTAGTTGGAATTAAATGGAAGATACTAATTCTTCTTCTAATTTCTAGTTACAAATTTCTGCTTAACTCGATAACCAATCAAGCGAATGGAACCAAATTTGGCATGTCGAAGTTTTTGAAGGCAAAAAATGTTTCAGTGGTAGTTTGAGACCCCTCCCCATTCAGAAGGAGGGGACTTTCATACAAATGAAACACAAGTTTCTTCATAATTCGAGCGTAATCAAGCAAATCGAAACAAATTTCGCAGGTTTTTGAAGGCAAGAAGTGTTTCGTAGGTGACTCGAGACCCCTCCTCTTTGTGTAAGGTGGAGGAGGGAAGGCTCCCATACGAATGAGCCACAAATTTCTGCATAACTCGAGAACTAATCAAGCAAATGGAAACAGCAAATGAAAGCAAGAAATGTTTCAATGGTAGTTGAAAACCCCTCCGTCCTCTGAAAGGACGGGGGGAGGGGGCTTCCATACAAATGAAAAAAAAATTCGGCCTAATTCTAGAAATAATCTAGAAGCAAATGGAACCAAATTTGGCAGGTGGAGGTTTTTTAAGGCAAAAAATGTTTCCATGGTCGTTTCAGACCCCTCCTCTCTTTGGAAGATGGGGGCTCCCATACAAATGAATTACAAATTTCTGCATAACTGGAGAACTTTTTAAGCAAATGGAATCAAATTTAGCATGTGGAGGTTTTCAAAATAGAGAAATGTTTTGAGACTCTTTCGCCCTTTGAAAGGGGGGAGGGGGGCTCCCATACAAATGAAACACAAATTTCTACCAAACATGATAACGATCTATCTGCTATGCAAATTTCTATGCATGGGTTTTTGAGGCCGGGAAAGAATCTTATGATAGTTCTGGAAGAGGGGGTTCCCATACAAATGAAAGACATATATCAGCATAACTTAAGAACTAATCAAGCAAATAGAACCAAATTTGGCATGTGGGGATTTTTGAGAGTTTTTTTTTTGTTAGGTAGTTCGAGACTCCTCTACTTTGGTGGGTGGGGGGAGGGGAGAACTCTCAACAAAAAAAAACAATTTGAACCAAACATGAGAATTATCCATGTAACTAAAACACCAAATTTGTATTTCTCGGGTAGGCAGCATGTTCTGATAGAAGTTTGAACCCCTTCTTAGTCAAAATGACTAAGCTCAAAATGACGGGATACGGAAATGACGCTTAAGTCTATGAAAGGCTTCTACACAGAAAGAGAAACTGGTAGAAACTACCGGTTCAAGGGTTAAATTAAAAATAGAAACTTTCGTTATTTTTTTGCAGAAATTTCGCAGAAAAACGCGCCAGTTCTATTAAATTTTTATTCCTTCAGTTGCATGGGTAGCAAGGCTAGCACCGGGTTCAAATAGTCCATATATATTGAAATGAATTTCTGTCTGTCTGAACCTTATAGACTCGGAGACTACTAAACCGATCGGCGTGAAATTTTGTATGCAGGAGTTTTTGATGCCGAAGGTTCTTAAGATAGTGAGACACCCCTCCTTTCTTTGAAAAAAGGGGTTTCAATACAAATGAAAAAAAAAAATTCTGCACAACTCGAGAACTAATCAAGCAAAGAAATCCAATTTTAGCATGTGATAGTTTTTGGAAGCAAGAAATGTTTCTATGGTTTAAAACCCCTCCCCTTTCTGAAAGGGGACGCTCCCATACAATTTAAAAAGAAGTTTCTACATAACTCAAGAACTAATCAAGCAAACGGAACTAAATTTGACATGTGGAGTTTGCTGGAGGCAAGAATTATTTCCATGGTGGTTCGAGACTCAGAAGTGGCTCTCATAGAAATGAAGCTGAAATTTCTGCATTACTCGAGAACTAATAAAGCAAATGGAACCATATTTGGCAAGTGGGGGTTTTAAAGGCAATAGTTAAATGTTTCTACAGTAGTTCGAGACCTCTAATCTCTCGTGTAGGAGGGGGAGGGGTGTCCCTTACAAATGAAACACAAGTTTCTGCATAACTCGAGAACTAGTCAATTAAATGGAACCAAATTTGTCGAGTAGAAGTTCTCGAAGTAAAAAAATGTGTCTATGATGGTTAGAGATACAAACTAAATCAATGAATTCCGCTTCATTTGTATGGGAAGGCTTTTGAAGGCACGAAATGTTGCAATGGAAGTTTGAGACCCCTCCCCATTCTGAAAGATCCCATACAAATGAAACAAATTTCTGAATAACTCGAGAACTAATGATGTAAATAGAACCAAATTTGTCATGTGGAGGTTTTTGAAGACACGAAATGTTTCAAAAGTGACTCGAGACCCCTCCACTTTTATACAAATTAAATACATATATCATCCAAATATGAGAATTATCCAGGTAACTAAAACACAAAATGTGTAGTTTTTCGGGTAAGAAGCATGTTCTGATAGAAGTTTGAACCGCTTCTTAATCAAGAAAAAAAACTCTTTCCGAAAAACAACCATAAACGTTCCAGTTCTATTCAATTTCCATTGATTTTGCAACTCAATAGCGTAACAGCGCTCACACCGGGTTCGGCTAGTAGTTAATAGAAATAAACATAATGAGTAATACAGGGTGGCAACATGAAAGTGATACACTCATTTGTGATCTCCTCGCTACAATGTATACCATTATCGGTAGACCCCTTGTGTACGATTTGAAACAGTGACTTGTTGTCAGTTCATTCGTAAGCAACAAACTGAATTAGTGCTCTTATGTTGACCAAAATAGAAATGGATTCATGTAGAGAACAAATTCGGATCTTGCATCTTGACGGATTGACTAATTTGGAGATCAGAAGGAAGCTGTCGCATTTGAAGTTGAGCAGATTATTTGTGTACAGGACCATAAAACGTTTCAAAGATACTGGTACTGTTGTCCCTAAGAAGAAACCCGGTAAAAACGCAGTGTACGGACGCCCTCAGCGATCAAGGCAGTTAATGAGCGAATTCGAAGGAATCCGGCTCGGTCGGCGAGAAAAATGGCGCGTGAAATGAAAATGAGTCACACATCAATGCAAAATATATTGAAAGGTGACCTTGGATATGGAGCTTTAAAAAAACAGAGGATTCACGGATTGACACGCAAGAATATTGAAGACAGAGTTGCCAGATCACGTGCGTTGCTTAAGACGCACGCTGGTCATAACATAATTTTTTCAGATGAAAAATTGTTTACTCTGGAAATGTCCCTGAACAAACAAAATGATCATGTATATGGAACAAATCTTCGTGAAATACCGGCTGACAAACGAGGGGTTGAACGATATCAAAATGCCTCTGCGGTGATGGTTTGGGGTGCAATATCGTCAAAAGGCAAATTACCGCTGCTGTTCATAGACAGGGGGTGAAAATAAACAAAGAGTACTATTTACAATACGTCATCAAGGACCACCTACTTCCCTATGCTAAGAAACTTTTCGGTGCGGAAAGTGCTGCTTCCAGCAAGATTCAGCTCCAGCGCATAAGGCCATAGTTGTTCAGCATTGGTGTAAGCAAAATTTACCATGTTTCATCAGCTGCTCAGAATGGCCTGCATCGTCTCCTGATTTGAACCCACTGGACTTCAGCATCTGGGGCTACATGCTTGGAAAACTGGGCAATATGAAGCACATGTGTTTGGACTCATTTAAAAAACGCTTGGTTGAGATTTGGGATCAAATGCCGGAGGAGGTGGTGCGTGCGGCTTGCAAAAACTTTGAGAAGCGTCTCCGTACCGTGATTAAATACAAAGGTGAAAGGTTTGAACTTCACTAAGCACAATAAAAGTTTAACATTTTGTCTTGTTATTAAAAGTGAAATGAATGAGAAATACAATTCTGTTTAAGTTTTATAACAATTTCCGAGTGTATCATTTCTACGTTGCCACCCTGTACATTACGATCTGAGTTGTCCATGCCGGGAAGACTTTGACATATCACTGTTGGGACAAAAATTGTGTTGGGAATGAATTGTTAGTTTTCAGTCTTGTGATTTTAAGTTTTAAGTCACCTAAATTTACATAACACGACATATTTTGCATCTGGTGAGGTGTTTACACGCAATATTTGGTCTTTTATTGAATTATATGACGTGGAATTAAAATCTTCCTCTTCGAATATGTTTGATTACGCATTTTGAAATTTTCTAGTAACAACTAGAATCAAATATTTTGAAATAAACCAAGAAGCATTTAAAACTACATCTACGACAGGACCATTTGAATAATGAAATTATCAATTTTGTATCTCATTAACACATCATGACATGTAAATTATCATTTTGAGTTTGTATGTTCATGTAAAGTTAAGAAAAGACGTAAGTTTCCGTCCAACGGGTCGCTCCCATTTAGTGCATTCGAAAAACCTCAAATTCGCGATTGTTCTAAGACTGTACACACTGCACTACACAAAAAAAATAACGAATTTTAACGGACGCGTAAAATTTTGCCTTGATTTAATTGCAAGAGAAAGCAAGCGTAACAACGTAGATGTTTGAAATTTTTCATGCAGCATACAATATTGTTTGCAATCTTCTATACAACAGACCTGATTCCAGCGATATCTGGTTAAAATTTACACGAAAGTCCCCACTAATTTATGCCAAATCTGGCATTCCATTTATGTGCATTAGAAAACGGAGAAAACTAAATATTTTATTCAAATTGTGCCAATAAACCGCTTGTCGTAGAACGCACTCCATTAGTAGATACAACAACCCTGCTGGCGGGCGTGTTCTATTCACCTTGACAACCAGTGTCGTCAGTGTATGGAGCAAGAAAGCGACCTGCTGTCAGAATCCAGCAGTATTGAATTGCGCATTACTAAAATTAGAAGTCGCAAATTGGCTACTTTATATTTTCCTACTTATTCTAAATTTTGTACACCTAAACTAGTTTTAAACTTACGTAAATAAAAGGTAATACTGTTGAATATTCAGAATGATGAACAAATCTATAAATTCATTCATATTTAGCACGGTAAAAGTAAAATTAGTACGGATTGAAATAGGGTAAGCAACTTAAGCTAACTTATTTAAAATAGCACAAATATACTCATTAATTGAACAAAAACAGGAACTCGGACAAGAAGTATCAAACAAATTGACAAGGACAGAGGAAAATTAGGAGAATTGCACGAAAACGTAATAAATTAAAAATCAGCCTCAAACTTGTTCTAAATATATATTTGTATGGAACAGGAATTAAAAACGTTATTAAGCTTCGGACGAATAAAAGACTTTAAACAATTCTGGACATACATTCTCTTCATTACCGCGATCCGCAACGTAGCAAATGTTTAAATTCGTTTTAACGAATTAGGATATCTGACCAACCAGCAATGTAGCTACCTCTGCTGATACAAGTAATAGCTCAACTATTGAATTGTTTGAATTGAATGTTAATAAAGATCCCTAGGCCAAACCCACTCATACCAGAAAAAACCCGTCTAGCAAAAGCAGCTCTCCTAAAACCCTTCGCGAAAAATATCGGAGTTCGGGAAGGGAAATCGGGCTTAGTTGTCGAACGTTTCGACCCGCGAACAGGTATACGGAAGAAGTCTTGGCGGTGTACAAAGTGTGGTGAGAAAGCGGAGAAAAAACGTAGATCGAACGGAAACGCAGTAATGATCCAGAAAAACAAGACGGATTGCAGAGTGAGTCAACCAGCGGAGAGGATGACTCGGCGAAGAGCGAAAGCATTGCAGGCAGCATTGGTATTGTCGGCAAGTTCTACAAAATCTTCCCGAGAACATTTGAAGCTGCAACTGTGTAAACTCGAAGCGGAACAGACACGGCTGGAGGAAACGAAGAAGTTAATGGAACAGCGGTTTAGTGTCCTTGACTGCCCTGGGATGCATAGTTGACGTAAGCGCCAAGACGACCAAAATTCACTTTTTTGTTTTTTTGCATTCTTTACCCTATAATACATTGCCTCCAAGTAAAAACATGAAAAGTTTCTTCGAAAAATTGTGAGATAAATTGAAAAGAACGGTTTGGCGTAAGCACCATTTGGTCGCATGAATGACGTCTCTCCACACACATGTTGACCCATAGCTATGCATAGCTGACCGTACACATCACTGGTGGCTGTAGGCGAAGTTGAATGCACCAGGAAAGCACGATTAGAGATTTCACTAAATACTTGCCATCTATCGACCTCTGGAAAACGCCTGGCGGGCTCCTTACGATCAGTGTTGATACTGTATCCCTCATACTGGCTTCATAGACATCTGGAGTTGAAAATGGGATAGAATTGATGGATTGTTTTTCTTCTGTTTCTGATTCTGATATATAATCAAAACCACAGGTAGTAAAATTGTATAAGGAACTAGCAGGTGGGTGTTGAAATTGACGTCATCATTTATTGTACACGTTTTGAAAGCTCACAGCTTTCCGAGTAATTAGAAGGACCGCCATAACACCACCTCGGCCTTCCTTAGGGCTTTCAAAAGCTCTGCGTGTATGCGCGTAGGATTACAAAGCAAGGCCATACTGATGGTGCCTGGGTTCAATTGCTTGAATTTGAAAGAACATTCGAAGGAATCTGACGGCTTCATTTCGAGAACCAGTGGCTTAATGCCATCCCCTGATTTTCTCACACAGTTGACAAAATTTGGAACATTGTGAATTCTTTTCGAGGACCGTTTCTCATCGTGCGCTCAACCGATGCATGAAATGAATCCGCTGACATATAAGTATGCCCAGGCTCAAGGTACTTCAAATCAATTTGAACAGTATCAATCATAGGCGAGTTGATAAGTTAAGCCAACAGCACCATCAAATCCCAATTTTTGTTTTGTCCAGAACAATTGTCCAGCCACAAAGTAACGACGGCGTTTGAGCTAAGAGAAAATAAAAAATTATTTAATAAACGCTGACAATGCACATTGGTCCGAAAGGGCGATTTTCAGGAATAAAATAAAAAGTGCACTTAGATGACGTGTAATCGATTTGGTGTCTTCAAAGAAGTTTTTGGTAAGATTAAGGCGCATCTGAAAAAGGGGTCGTCCATAAACTGCGTTCATCGGGGCACGATTTATTTTTTAACTTTTTTGTGTGACGTTTTAGGCTTTTTGAAACATTCTACAAAATTGTAGAACTCACAATTTCATAAACTTTGCACAAAACACCAACTTGCTATCTTGTTTTTTATTGAGATATGAAGCATTTTATATGGGAACCCCTTACAAATTGGTTTTTAGCTTAACTTTTTCTTTGATTTTTTCTCGGTCTACTATGTTCTAAAGTTTTTCCTTTTACGTAAACACACAACTCACCAAGACAGAGGAACAATTGTTCGATAGTTTGCTTAAAATTGTTTTCGTTCTTTTGTAGCTGTTTATTTCTTCGGCTTGAAGTTTTCTTCAAACACTTTTCCGATTGATAATTATTGTTTTTTATTACCGTACTCAGCAACGATTGTTAGGATAGTGAATAATTTTCTTCCTGAGATTCCATGAATACTTGATTTCCTCAACACATAGTATGTTGCATGTCGCCTCCCTTCATTGTTATTGTTGAAAACAGTATGTTTCGATAAAAACAAATGCCTGTATCTTTTCAAATTTAAAGGCTAGAGTACAGCCATCATCCAAAACTTTGTGTGTTTCTGTGAAAGAAAAACTTTCTTCACCATAGAATGCGCGGAAAACTCAAAGTAAGATATTACAATTGAAAAGCTCATTGAAGACTGTATTTTTACCGAAAACCACACTTCTCTGATACATGCCCACCTAGTAATTATCAATTACCCCCCATATATTAAAACATTTAAATGTTAAGTAAAATATTTACCATAATGTCACGTAATTTTATTTCCAAAATGTTTGCGCCATTTTGAGATATAACCCTTGGAAAATGGCATATTTTGAACAACAAAACGCTTGTATCATTTCAGTTCTAAAAAATAGCGTATTGCTGTCTTCGTAAAAGTTGTGTGTTTAAGTAAAAGGAAAAACTTTTTAGAACATAGTAGACCGAGAAAAAATCAAAGAAAAAAGTTAGAGCTAAAAAACCAATTTTTAAGGGGTTCCCATATAAAATGCTTCATATCTCAATAAAAAAACAAGATAACAAGTTGGTGTTTTGTGCAAAGTTTATGGAAATTGTGAGTTCTACAATTTTGTAGAATGTTTCAAAAGCCTAAAACGTCACACAAAAAAGTTAAAAAAAATAAATCGTGCCCCGATGAACGCAGTTTATGGACGACCCCTTTTTCAGATGCGCCTTAATCTTACCAAAAACTTCTTTGAAGACACCAAATCGATTACACGTCATCTAAGTGCACTTTTTATTTTATTCCTGAAAATCACCCTTTCGGACCAATGTGCAATGTGATAAGCTTTCCGTCCTGCAATCACATCGTTCCACAGAAAGGTATAGATGGGTCCATTTAGAGAGCCTCCAAAGAGAGCAAATGTTTCGTTGAATGCGACGATTCTTTTGCAAAAAATAACTTCTTTGGCCTATTCTATTCTTGAAAGCTGGACCACCTAGTCATAAAATGAGATATAAGTAATTCACAACGACTGATACACATAAAAGGTTACCTTTTGAAGATCAACAGAGAAAACCGATTTGTTGATTTTCGCATTTGATCGATCGCTATCATATCACATCTCGCCCAGCAATCGCTCGTGATACGTGATCCTTCCAACTCAAACACAATTCGCATTGAACTTCGTTCGTTGTTGCTACTCCCTGATCATTATCATCAGCTTTAGCAGAGTGGCCTGTCTGCTCTTCATGAACACGATGGGCTTGACAACGTTCGCACTCTTCATGCCCCAGTTGGGTAAATTTTATGTTCAGGTTTCTCAACACTTTACAGTAGAAACTGTAACTGCAACATTCTTGCTTTTTTTCGCCAACGCTCTTTAAAAGAGTCGAACATTTTCTGGACTTATAAGTCCGATGATAGATATTGTCAAAATCAAATGGGAGCTATGCTGGTTGAAACTTTTCATTGGTATTCGTGAAGCCAATCGGCGAGAGCCAATGTACGACAAATTATTCCGAACATAACAGCCTGGTTTTTACGCCAAAGAATGAGAATAAACGCTCAGCAATATGCCTGTTTATTCGCATAAGTTGGCGTATGCGATTTAAAGATGATAAAAAAAATGAAACTATTCTTATTATCTTGCTGGCCCACTTTAATTAGTCAAACTTCATCAAATGGACAGAACATTTTTCCAAAATTGTTGACATACATTGCATTTCAGCTTAAACCTAGAAACACGCGTATTCTCAACAACCATACCGATGGTGGTTACGTCAACTATGCATCCCAGGGCAGTTGAGAAGTTGACCGATTTCGACACCGACAAAGAGGAAGCAGAACCCAAAGATGGCGAAGAAGAAGCTGGTGTTTCCAAGGTGCAGAAATGGCTGCAACGATTCGGCTGCAACGTGACGATAATAAAGGTGCCGAATATACGAACTCATGCGCCGAGTATTCCTAAGATGATCAGTCTAGTGAAACGATTCGGTTGATAACAGTGATGAGAAAAAAATCATTGCCTCTATCAGCGGAATCAGCGGATAAGGTCTACTACATCCAGTAAGCCAAAAAACTGTTGCTTTTCTCGTAGTGAACTTATCGCTCGCCAGGTTGTAGCGAGAGACCTGCCAGTGTTTACAGGAGATACCAAAGCTTGACCTATATTCTCGTCCACCTTCGAAAGCAAGACGCATATGTGCGGTTATACGGACGACGGAAATATGATTCGTTTGCGAACTGCTGCATTCACCACAGTGCGTAACTTCCTTCTTACATCCGTCGACGGTACGTAAAGCAATGGATGCACTTGAACTAAGGTTTGGATAGCCGCTAATTTGTGTTATAGTCGCTGAAGGAAAGTTACTGGATATGCCTCAACTTAAAGCAGAATCGAAGCTATGATCGACGCGTGTGGACGGAAGGAATACATTCGAGATGTCTCAGTAACGAGTTCTGAACGAATTGGGAAGGAAAGCGGCCGGCGTTGGTGAAGCTAGAGTGGGCCAGACACATCGCATGCTCCCGGAAGGAAAACTTGACGACATTCAGCGAGTAGGTTTAAAGCATTGCCCAAGATGGCTGTTTGGTTTATGAAGTACGTAAGAACCAAGGAAGTCAGCAGAATCAGGAGACACATAAGAACCGAAAGCTTTCTTCAAGACACACGCCTGAACAGCAAGGTGCGAGGAAAGATGAGTTACAAGGATCCAGTAGGCCAAAACTAACTGAAAAAAAGAAGAAAAAACACGTCGAACTCTTGTATCGTTTGTAATGGGACCTCTGCTTGTCTAAATCAAAGGAAGGCGGTGTGAACGGATGCACCATTAAGCAATTCTTTGCTACACAAGGAGCTGAATACGGAGTCAGCAATAATTAAAAGTGACCAGAAACGAGAGGAATAGTCGTGTAACACACGTCAATCTAGATGGTAGCGGAGTCGTGGTGTAGTAGCCTTCCTGGATGATGGTTCATCGTTGACGCTTATGGATGAAGAGCTGGCTGATGAGCTTAACCTTACTAGGGAATATCGCCCGCTATGTTTGAAGTGGACTGGAGGTACTCATCGTCCGGAAGATAACTAACGATGGCACGTAGGCCTCTAAATATCTGAACTGAAAGGGAAGCGATTTTAACGATGTTCACACAGTGAAGGAACTTCAACTACCACATTGGACACTTGAGATTGAGCAACTTCAAAGTAAGAGCTGCTATTTGAATGGGATTGCTATTGGATTGTACCAAAACTTCCGGCCACGTCTTTTGATCGGTGTTCCACACGCTAATGCAACGCTTGTGAGGAAAAGCCGTGAAAGGAAGCCTGGTCAACTGATTACAATTCAAACCACCCCAGGTTGATCGATTTACGATGGAACCCCAACGGGACAGTGCATAAGCATGGTGCATTACACTAATCATGTTTGCACTTGTGATCATCATGGCGACAATAATATGTTACGTGCAATGAAGGAGTACTTTCCCTTGATAGCCTCGGCATTTTGTCACCCGTCAAAACCTTACGCTCCCAAGACGATTATCGGGCCTTAAAGCTACTACGCGAAGCCACACATTTCAACGGAAAGAGATTTGAAACCGGCTTGTTATGAAGACGTGACGATGTGTTGATGAATGATAATAAGTCCACGGCTGTGAAGCGGTTCTTCAATCTCGAATGGCGTATGGAAAAGGATCTTAATCTATCACGGATAGTAAAGGAAAAACTAGCGGAATACGAATCGAAGGGGTATATATATATACGTAAGCTGACGGCTGAAGAACTCGAAGAGAATAATTACAAACGCGTTTGATACTTGCCATTGTTCTCCGTCACGAACTCCAAAAAACCAGGAAAAGTAAGACTTGTTTGGGATGCAGCTGCGCTGACAAATGGAGTTTCACTGAATTCAGCTCTACTCATCGGACCTGATCGACTAACACCGCTGCTGAGCGTCGTCTTACAGTTTCGTGAATTCTGTTTCGCTGTGGCAGTAGACATACGCGAAATGTTTCAACAAGTTTGCATTCAGGAAGGTTCAATGCAGCACCGAGACAGAAGGAGAAGGTATTGAGCTAGCAAAATCCATCTGGTTCTTCCACAATGAAGGAGGGATTCGTAACTGGATGTCTAACTCTACTGCGGTTCTGGCGACGCTCCGTGGTGATTCCAGTACGGAAAAAAAACCTCGACTTGTCAATCCAGCGATGCTTCAAGTCTCGAACGGTCTTAGGGTATGAGTCAGTACGAAATCACAGCTGATCACGTCACTTTCAAGATAGACTGGTTCAGATTGCGAGAACAGCAACTACAGCTGTAGCATTACTTCGCATTGTAAGTTCTGCAAGAGGACACATATCGAATGTTCTCTTGACCTTATAGCGCATTACCAGATCCAACGATGTGGCGTCCGGACTGATGAAAAGTAGCAACTTGAAAAGTGGAACTCATCAGATAGAATGGTGGCTATCAGGCAGCACGTCAAACGGTAGCAGCACAGCAGATAGCACACTCTATTATCCAAATAATTTCCATCAAGGTCTTCCGGACCACTTTTAAGTCGGACTCAAGGAACGCACTTGCGTAAATTCGAGTTGATCATCGTCGATATAGTCAATATGTGGCTGCTAGATTCAGTGAGACTCTGGATCTAACTTACAGTTCTGACTGGAAATGGGTCCCAACGAAGTGGAATGTAGCTGACCAGGGTACAAAATGGCAGCGTCGACCATCAATATCAAGCGACAGCAGGTGATTCAAAAGTCCGGAATTCCTCTGGAAGCCGGAAAATCACTTGCCGGAGACACCCATCTAAATGGAGGAACATGTGGAAGAGTTGCACGCCTCCGTTAACGTCCACTTAGAAGCTGCAGGAGAGCAGATCCCTGCGAAGAACTTTCAACATTGGAAAGCCTAGGTTTGAGGGACGGCCTATGTCTTCCGATTTCTGAGGAACGTGCGAGCCACGAAGTTTACTCATGCATCACTAGTGAAGAATTAAGGCAATCCAGAAAGTGAAGAATTTCAGCTTCGTGCAGCGAATTAGCTAATTCCACTTAGCGGCGTTTGTGAGACACAACTACAGTATGTCCCATAAAAAAATGCAAAAGTTTTCAATACTTATTTTTGGGTAGTTTTAAACATTATTTTCACTGTTTTAATGCGTGTGTGTAATCATTTGACTGTATACTCTGAGACGATAGAAACAAAACAGTGGTTCGCGAGTAACAAACATGAGAAAAATGTATGCAAAGGAGGTTGTGACTAATTTGCTGCTCGCTCAAGAGCCCGTAAAACAAATTTTAACGTTTGTGGGATGCCACCTGGCAACCTTTTACCGTATCCAACGTTCACTTCTTGATGGACCACGTCCACGGAAGCTGGGAAGTGGTCGTCCACGGTCCGCTCGCACACCGAAGGTCATCAGATCAGTGAGAGACAAAGTGAGGCGAAATCCTATCAGATCGATCCGGAAATTGGCTAAGGAAGCCGATATTTCAAAAACTACCATGCAGCGGTTGGTCAAAGATGACTTGAAATGTTCGTCCAGGGCGAGAGTAAAGCGCCACCTTGTAACGGGCAGACTCAAACAACTACGGCAAAAGAAGCATACCGATGAGAAAATGTTCACCATCGATCCCGTATCTAACACACGTACAGACAGGTTTATTTCGCCGAAGAAGATTTAGGATGTTCCAGAGAACGTGAAATTCAAGTTTACAAACAAACATCCGGCCGAAGTCATGGTTTTCGGGGCAGTTGCGGCCAATGGTTTGAGAATGCTTCCAGTATTTATCAAAGCTGGATTAAAAGTTAATACCGAGGTTTACATGAACATTTTTAAGGACCACGTTCTGCCATGGATGAAAGCTAACTTTGGAGCACACCAACACGTCATTTTCCAACAGGACGGATCACCGTGTCATACCTCAAAAAGGACTCAAGCGTGGCTGACGGAAAACATGGAATTTTGGCCTCCTAGCAGCCCGGACTTGAATCCTTTGGATTACCTAATATGGGCATATATTCAGGCTAAGGCCTGTGAATGTTCTCACCCCAGTGTTGGTCCTCCTAAACCTTCCATTACCAATGCATGGAATGGAACTCCATGACTGACTTATACATAGAAATGGTATGCTCTCGATTCCGTTCCCGTTTTGAGAAGGTGATCGAGAAAAATCTGGCTTGCCGTGACGCACGAAACCGAGTGCGTTAAAAATAGGCCTGATGTTGTTATAACACCAAAGACAAGGATCATGTAAATTAACGCTTGCAAATCTCACTTTTCAGTCGAGAAGCAGTTTTTTAACGTATTACGAACAAAAATTTGAGGTTAGCTTAGGAGCTGTTGTAAATGCAGCATCCGGAACGTAGCTTTGAGTGTGTCAGTATTTACTATTTTGGGTTTCAAAAACGAATCTACTAGAACATACGATTGCGTCATATTTATCTTTTACACACTTAGAAAAAAAAAACGTGTAAATTTAAAGCTACTTGGATGCAAATTTACATCTGTTATTTTAATTACATGACAATAAAAACACAAAATGACAATTTATATGCCATAACTTAAAAGTAAGTAATGGAACCTTAAATTACATTTTTCAATGCCTTAATCGTTCATATAATTTTAAAATTGGATTATTGGATGCTATTTTTTTCCTACGTGATCTAATTCTACTTACCATTCAAAAAATATAGGATAAACCATTAACATTTAACAGCTAACCGTAATTATTGCTGCCATCAATAACTCCAAACAGTAATTGCAGTATTTTTCTGTGATATAGTTAACCAAAGTCTACAGTTTCAATGAAGTTTCATAATAAATTAATAATAAAATTTCACAGTGTTTTCTGCGGTAGCAAAGGGTTTACCGGTTCGGTACTTCGGAGGGCAATTATTAGGCGTCCCTGTGGATATATGCTGGGTTGTATTCTTAGTAATTATTTTAAATTCTGCTTTTGGGACTATGACTCCAAAGACGCAACACCAAAGTCATGTAATATTCCGTCTTAGAAAACTCAATATTCTGTCATTGGTCAATTTTCACCACATTTCAGAAGTTGATGTAAAAATAGAAAATGGAACGTGAATTAGAATTTTATGGCATGTATTTTTTAATGATTTGAATTAGCGAATCCAAATACATCAAGATGCACAGGAAATTGGGTCATATTGAAATTTAAGTCTCAAAACAATTACCGGTAACAAAAATTACGTCACGCGTAAAATTCATATTTTTTTAGAGTGTAGTCTCAAAGAACTTACGTAATAATCAGTATTTTTAAGAGTGTTCGCCTTGCCGACAGAAAAATGAGATCAGCCGAAAGTTAATGAAATAGTGATAGATAAATTTAATTTAAATAATTTTAACTGTTCGGAATATTGGTCTAAGATTGAAAATAAGCATCTATTATACACAGTTAGAAACTATTAATTTCACACGAGACGTAATTCATGTTTGTAATAAATCGGTTAACGTAAACAAAGATTTCGTGTAAAATTGTATTTCCTTAATCTGACCACACGCAATTCGACAGAAGATACCAACAAACATCGGTGTTGAATTAGAGCTTGTCAAACAAATTTGGAGAAGTAAACAGCTGAATAGCTTCTCCAAATTTGCTTGAACAAGCTCTAATTCAACACCGATGTTTGTTGGGATGTGTTTGATTGAATTTATTTTCTCATCTATTTCAACTCGTTCTTCTGTGCTAAGAGACGCTTGCATATGTCGGTCTCAGGGAACAGAAATTTTATGTCATTTTGGTAGTGTGTAGATATGAATACAAAAATTATGAATTGCCCCTACCGTATGAACATCCGACGTTGAGTTTAAACTCAACAAGGATCATTTATATGACGGTACAAATGATTGTCGGGAACCTTTGTTTTGTCAAGCTACCTGTTTGAGGTGAGAAGGGGTGCATCGCGGTTCAGTTAACCCTCTGCCATACTTTATGGGAAACAAAGTACAAAGCCAACCGAAAAATGCAAGATGAAAATTTTGTGCAACCATCCCACCTCGGCATGCACATTTACCCCCAGGAAAAAAAGTAAAAGGACAAACGAGCAACGACAAAAAACATTCCACCGCACTGGGAAAAAAATGCAGAAAAGTTATTCGGCTGAAACGCCAAGAATATCAACATTAAGAAACAAGAGGCGACCGTTTTCTTAATTGCTCTGTAAATTAGTAAAGGCACCGTTCGTTGCTTGCTCCTCCCCCGCGAAGCCCGAGTAAGGTGGAGTTTTCGAAGATTTGGTTCACACAAACGCTACTGGTTCTGGTTTCTGATCGGTAGGACGCTCCGGGAGCTTTCTTTTTGGGAGGTGTTAATCAATTGGGCTGTAAATCATATTTGAATTGCTTTGTAAATGAGATTTACCATGGCTGGATCCGGACAAGTTGGAATTCGTTTTCGAACGGTACCGGTAGTGGAGGAGCTGGCAAGTGCGCGTTGCGACTCAACTGACTCCAACTGAAAGTGCTGATGCCGGCAGGCTGCAGACATACTGATGATGACGATGACGACGATGATGAATGCAACTTGTGTTCGGTTGCCAAACAATGGAGCATTTATACCGGCGGTCATTGTTTTGGTTTTGCAGTGTATTATTTATTTGCCCCTTTCTCGGTTTGTGTTGATACTTTGTTTTTGCTTTCGGAAGAAACAAGTGTTCACCCCGCCATCCTTGGTTCGAACGTAAAACATAATTGCTGCTTTGTACTAAGCGCGAGGCGGCAATTGTTTCTGCTGGAAGCGTGCGTTGCATTACGGCTACTGCTGAGCCGGTGAGAGAATTCGAACAACATGGTCAACAGTGCCGGGCCAGGTGTACTGCAACTGAATGTTTATCTGGCAAGCAGGTTTTCAAGTAACTAAAGATAGGAAGTGCATTCAAGCTCTTGGTGATCCGCTGATGACATCGACATCGCGGGTTGAACAGTTGCAATGAAGAAAATGGTAGGTTCGTAGGTCAGACTCTCGATGGCGAAGTCGTGGGAGTCGACAAACTGCATAGAAAATAAAAGAATTTCACATTCTTTGGGTTTCGGACATGAATGGTCTCATTCTCTTGCATGAGAAACAGTTGTTTTCAATTACGACGTAATAAAGACTGCCGCAGAAAGTATGGACGATCCCAGTTTTCAGTACAAATACTACACAAGTGATGAAAATTCAATGTTTATTAGATATACTGATAACATTAGAGTTGGTGTTCACAAATATTTGCAATCTTGCGATTGTATACTAGTTGGTGCACCTTCTTGTTGAAGTTCTTCATAAGATTCAGCACAGACTTCTTAACGGCAAGTTTGGACATGTTTTCCAATCTTTTTCAAACGAATCAATCTGCTGCCGAGACAAATTTCCTAAGATGTACCTGCGTCAATGCCCAGAATTCTTCAATTGGTCAAGTTTATGGGCATTTAGGAGGGTCCTCTGGTAAGAATGAAACGGTCTTGATGGTATACCATTTTACCGTTGATTTCGTGTAATGGCAAGATTCAAGATCTGGCCAGAAGGCAAAAGGATCCTTGTGGCTATGAATCATGGGTAGAAGTCGGTTTTGTTTTTTTTTTTGGTGTATATTTCCCGAATTGGAACAATCGCCAAATGGAAGGTAACATAGTCCTATGGAATGTTTTTGAAATCGGTCAACTGGTTCCAGAGATATGGCCAGCCCAAGTTTCAGTGTTTATGGGTAACTTTGAAGTAGATTTTCCAAAACATTTCAAATCTATCATGCGACGCCTCAAATCACATGAAGATTTAATAGTGATGGTAGTGACATCAAGTCCCCAAAACAACATTGATCACGTCTGGACATGTACCTTCGGGGAAGTGTCCAGTTTTTTACTTGGACCAAAAGATATCATGTGACGCCTCAAATCACATTAGAATTAAAAAACAAGCGTGGTGCTGGTAGCATCAAATGCCCATCAACCGCTTTTTATCTCTTGAATACAGGACCCTTCTTCTTCTTTAGCATTACAAGCTTATTACTTTCGCAATTAGCTTATTGCTTGCTTTCAACTTAGTGTTCTAAACGCACTTCCACAGTTATTAATTAAGAGCTTTCGACTACAGGTACCATTTTTGCATTAGTATTATTGTGTGGCAAGTACAATCATACGCTATGCCCAGGGAGTCGAGAAATTTTCCATAACGAAAAATTCGTAGACCAGACGGGGAATCGAACCCAGCCATCTCTAGCATGGTGTTGCTTTGTAGCTGCGCCTTTACCGACTGAGCTAAGGCAGGACCCAGTGATTATAAAATATATATAATACTCATGTTATGTGAAGTGTGTATATTTCTAGTGACTTCCCCGGATACCCGGAATATGTCTAGACCTCAATATGTTTTCCATGACAGTTGAATCCAATTTGGATGACCGATACCATAACAACTTAATGTCAATAGCAAACGATAGGACCATAATATCTTTAGTTTGACGGCTATTGTGTCCAATTCTTAGTTCCTGAAATCCATTCTTTCCAAAAATTTGTCCAACCATATCTCCGGAAATGTTCCAAATCTTTTAATAGGGTTCTATTGGACTATTATAATTTTCGTTTGGCGTTTGTTGTGTCCAATTTCAGTCTAGTTGTTACGAAGATGGTCGACATAGTTCCTAAGATCTAAGTTTTCCGGAATGTTGTCCTACCATATCTCCAGGACTATTTCATCTAATCTAGAAATATTAAATAGGATCTATGGAACCATAATATTCATTTGCGTCTAATTCTGTCAAGTGTTTACCAAAATATATGACTTAGTTCTTAAAATCCGTGTTTTTCGGAACTTTTTTCGGCCATATCTACAATACTTTTCATTTGGTGGTCACTGCAGGTTGCTGGTTGCTGAGAAACAGAAGTTTGTTACCAAAATCCGAACAATCCGAGTAAATTGGGAAATTGTTTCGGCCATTTCTCCAGAAACGGATATCCGAATCCAAAACAATTGAATAATGATATCCAAAACAATGAGACCATGATACCTCTGAGTTGGCGCTCAATTTGGTTGAGTGGTTGCTGAGAAACATTAATTAGTTCCCAAAATCTGGAACATTTTTAGAACTTGTTCAGTCAACATCTCCGAACCGAGTTATCCGATTTCTGAACCATTCAAGAGCGTTCAAATCTGGTCAATTTGTGTGCTTTGCGGACGACATGGACAATATCGCAAAAACATTTGGAACGGTGGCAGAGCTGTACACCCGCCTGAACCGCGAAGCAGCAAAGGTCGGACTGGTGATGAATGCGTCGAAAACAAAGTACATGCTGGTAGGTGGAACCGAAAACGACCGGATCCGCCTAGGAAGTAATGCCACGATAGACGGGGATACCTTCGAGGTGTTCTACCTCGTTATCTACCTCGGATACTTACTGACGGCTACTACGGGCCTACTACGGGCTCCAGAAGAAACTGTTGTCTAAAAAGATTCACCCCCGCAGCAAATGCACCATGTACAAAACGCTAATAAGACCGGTGGTTCTCTACGGACACGAGACATGGACCATGCTCGAGGAGGACCTGCAAGCACTCGGAGTTTTCGAGCGACGCGTGCTAAGGACGATCTTCGGCGGTGTGCAGGAAAACGGTATGTGGCGGCGAAGGATGAACCACGAGCTCGCTGCACTCTACGGCGAACCCAGCATCCAGAAGGTGGCCAAAGCCGAAAGGATACGGTGGGCAGGGTATGTTGCAAGAATGCCGAACAATACATATCGTATATTAGTACATCTGCAAAAGCTACAGTTTCAACTGTAGATCCTATATTATGCACTAGTGAACAGTCTGGTATGACCCAGAACATCCTAGATTTCATCACAATGTCGGTTAACCTTCCAGAAGATCCATTGAATATGATTGAATACATATCGTAAATTTGTAAATTTGTCTAACCGTATAGTTACAACTGTAGATCCTGCTTGGATGACCAAGAACATCCCAAATTATCTCATAATGTCTGTTAACCTTCCAGAGGACTCAATGAACATGTCTGAATATGTATATCATAAATTAGTATATCTGAAAAAGCTACCGTTAATATTGCATGTCCAAGACTCTGAGCTCCAGGACAGTTTGATTGACCTAGAACATCCCAGATAATCTCATAGGTTGACTTTCAAAAGATTCGATGAACTTTATTGAATACATATCGCTGATTTTTATAGCTAAAAAAGCTACAGTTACAACTCTAGATCCTAAGTTATGAACTCAAGATTGCTTCGGATGAACTAAACCAAATTATCTCAAAAAACCTGTATGTACATGTTTGCCTTAAAAAACGGCCAAATTTTTGGTTGTCGTCAAATTATCAATTCACTGAAAAAAAAAGAGAAAAAGAAATGATTAGTATAATAAGAAAGCCAAAGATTTAGGCATTATATAGACTGTTCCAAAAAGTATAAGCACACTTTCAAAATGACAGAACGTCATGTTTTTTTTTAGTTTTAATAATTTTATTTGGCAAATCATATTTGTATTTGTGTTTTATATGATATTTTACTCTCGTTTAATCAAAATATTTAATCATAGCCAAGACTCCTAACTTTTCCTTGAACATGACCTATTAGCTTCTGCACAGTTGTACTTCCCACCATTTTGACCACTTTTTTCCAAAAAAAAATTAAATTTTTGGATGTCGTCCGCTGGTTTTATGAATTTTCGAAGCTTTGCTTTGGTTAAAGCCCAAAAAGTCTCGATTGGCCGTGCCTCCGGGCAGTTCGGCGGATTCATGTCTTTCGGCACGAAACCTACATTTTGACTTTTGTACCATTCTAAAGTGTCTTTTGCGTAATGACATGACGCCAAATCAGGCCAAAACACTACTTGACCTTCGTGCTGCCTGATCATCGGCAATAATCGCTTCTGGAGACATTCCTTAACGTATTTCTGAGTGTTCATCGTCTCCGTTGTGATGTACGCACTAGATGTTTTACCACACTCGCATGTTGCCTGCCAAACCATAACCTTCTTACCGAATTTGCCTAAATCTACTGTTCACGATGTGCTTAAATCATTTTTGGAACGTTTGACGATGGAGAGGAAGCCGAGAAGTGACAAAAACATGGGACGCGCTGATCCTGTCTTGAACCGAAAGGTGAAAAGGATATTAACGGAAAACCCAAATCTCTCCATTCGAACGTTGGCTCGTAAAATAGGGATGTCGCCTGGTTTTGTCCAAAAATCAAAACAACGTTTGGGACTTAAGTCGTATAAAGTAAAAACAGTTCCAAATCGCAATGACAAACAGAACTTGGCTTCGAAATCACGGGCTCGACGTTTGTACTGCGAATGTTTGACGAAGTTTTCATGCGTTGTTATGGAATATGAAACTTATGTCCTGGAGGATTTCAAGCAGCTTCCAGGGCTGGCTTTTTATTCTGCTATGGCCAGAAATGCTACAGCTGAGCATTTTAGAATGAAGAAGGCATCGAAATTTCCCAAAAATTACCTCTTGTGGCAAGCAATTTGCACGTGTGGCAAAAAGAGTAAATCTTTCGTCACTACAGGCACAATCAACAACGAGATCTATCAGAAAGAGTGTCTGCAGAAGCTACCCTTCATCAAAAGTTACAAAAAAACAACCTTTGTTCTGGCCCGATTTAGCATCATGCCTTTATGCTAAAACTGTGATGGAGTGGTACCAAGCAAATCAAGTGAACATTGTACCAGACCCGCCAAATTGCCCAGAGCTACGACCAATCGAGAGATATTGGGCTCTGGTGAAGCGGAAGCTTTCTGGAAAGAAGCAAGGAATCAAAGACATCAAACGCTTCCAGCAAATTTGGACAAAGACGGGTTCTACGATTTCTGAAGAGTCTGTACAAACCCTAATGGACGGAGTTAAGCGCAAAGTTCGAAAATTTTATGCAAATACCGAATAACTATGTTTTGTCTTCACGAATTGTTAAAACATATCCCGTGAATCTGAAATAAACAATTACGACGGATATATAATGCGAAATTTATGTTTTATTCATGTTTTGAGGTGTCCGGATTATTGCGGATACAGACCTTATACAGTTGTGAAATTGCTACTTTTTTGTTCATAATAACGAACCAACCAAGGAGAAGCCATTTCATAGTTGAATGTCATGACAGAAGACATTTGTGCTTTTATAATTCCATGCTAAGGCTTACTAGTATATCTACCTTAACACATATCTGTGCTTGTTTATAAAATTAGACCAAAATGAACAAACCAAACAGGAAACACTTTGCAATTATAATCGCTTCCATCAGCAATCTTCAAAAAAGCACCTCATTGCTAAAACCAAAAACAACGCCATTCGAATCTTTATCATCCCTCGGAAAACACCGATCCAACAAATGACCTACACCGTATGAAAGTGTGAATTGAAGGTTAGTTAACAGGTAGAAGCATTGACACGTAAACGCTATGAATCAGCAGTTAAAACTAGTTGCACCACCCGCCTAAGTAGACCTTCCGTTACTCTGCGGAACAGTTCACACAACCTTTATGGTTTGTTCATAGGCATCATCTCATCCTCATCAACGTTGAGCAACATACCGCCCAAATACAGGAAACTCAACTTTTGCTATCAAAATCATATCTCACCGGAACGGAATTTCAACGCAGCGCATATTGATTCAGTTCATCATAATTAAACATACCAACTCCTCTCGTAACGTCGAAAATAACAACAAATACCTGCCACGAATGATGATTCATAGACACGAAGGGACCAAACACCGTGCGAGGGATACGTAACTTGATTATGCTACACTCACTTCGAAGTTTTGAAGAAACGAGCCTTCTCTTCCGAAATGACCACTCAACGCTCGGCGGCTAATTGGCGACGCATGCGTGCATGCATGCGTAAGGCAATAATTTCACTTGTTGACATTTAGTTAGAAGAGGTCCTCCTCTATGACTGACTTAAAACACTCGTCCACTGTTCCATGTCATCGTCCGTACGGCGGCCAATGAGATGCACCAGACTCGATTATTAATTAATTCAATTAGGAACGATCAACGGACGGCCAGCTCGGAGACGGTGGCCTGTGAATGCGAGATTTCAATTGCATCTGACTTCTGGTTGACCGATTTGACCGAGGTCAGATGAGGAGGAGGAAGGGGGACGGGGTCTCATTTCTCTCAATGAATGAATGAAAGTCATTCATTAAGATTCATTAGAATGTAGATAATTGTGGGAGAAATGGAAATGGATGCCGACGGACGTTGCATGTCTGATTGAGGTTTTTGAGCTGATGGGACGTTCCGAGAAATTGTTTATGTTCAATAGAAAGACAAAGTAATTGTATCGATATGATAATTTTTACGTTCGGGTTTTTAGTCTCTTATTGTGTTTAGTAAAATTGTTGTCTATTTTTTTCTGATTTATGATGGTTTTCCGTCTTAGGCTGGTTCACCATAAGAAGACACCTAATCCCTACATATCGCAATCATCAACCAGGAGCAACGGCAGTACTTGCCTTCTGTAGGAAGACGTGACCAGAGATTTTTTCGCCTCAGAAAAATCCTCGACCTCGGCTAGGATTGAACCCAGACCCACTAGAGTGCCAAGTAACTGTCATGCTTACCGTCGCCAGCAAAATATGTTGTCACATTATTATAGGAATGAACGACTTTACAGAAGTTCGTCTAGTTAATCGGTTGATGAAATGAAATGAAATTGAGATGACATTTTGTCAGAAGCAGATAATTTCTCATGAGAGGTTCTAGGAGTGGACAGTTATTTCTTGCTAGAACGAATAGAAATGAAGAGAAAGTATTGATAGTTCCGTATAGGGCAACGGCAGGCTTTGAAATTGAAAGATACAAGTTTGAAAAAGAGCGGAGGGCATTTGAACAGTAGTATACGACACGCTTCATAACTTTACTTTGCCAGCTTCGCAGGCTGCGGAGGGTCAGTTTCAAATTGATCGATCGAGACTGCCCGTTGTGCACCCCTTCTCCTTGTACCAGTCAGCTCGGTCTCGGGAACCATTTTCACCGGCATCTCTTACGACGTTCCCAGTCCATCATACTAGACCGATTTTTCAGTGTGGGCGATAGAATGTTCTCCCAGCAACTCATGCAATTCGCCATCTACACTCCACAGTAGATCGTATGCGACACCTTCCATACAAAGACAACAAAAGGACGTGTCGATCCTCCGCAAGCATAGTCCATGTTTCATGGCCGTAGAAGCCTACCGGTAGAATGAATGTTTCGTAGAGAATCAACTCTATTCAATCGAAGCATCAAAAATTCGTCGTTGTATTTCTCTGCTGGTGTCGTTGTCGGCGGTCACCAATCAGTCCAGATTCACGAATTCGTCTACCACCTCGATTTCATCACCCTCGATGCGAACTCGAGATGGAAGACTCACATTATCTTCTTATGAACTTCTGCCTTTCATTTATTTTGTTCTCGACGCATTAAAGGGACACTCCCCTGGATTTGGACAAAAATAAGGCACAGTTTGTATTTGTTTTGTGGGAGAATGCAAAGGCGTACGAACTTCCGATTAAATTCGATTATTTTTCAAGATTTCAAAGAGATAAAAAAAATGTGAAAATTCAAAATGGCGGCTACAAAATGGCGATTTCTTGAAACCATGTTTTTCAATCTAACTTCAAGCGCCAAGCTTGAACTATTAATCTGATTCCCTCCATCAAATACTAGTTTGAAAGATTATATTTTTTTCGGTTTGAACTAAAAATTGGCATTAATTATTAATTATTTATAATTTTTGAACACAATTGAAATGAAAAAAAAATGGTAAGAAAATTAAACTTTTCAGTTCAAATGATCCTATGCAATGAGTTTAAGTTTAAACTGTCTGAAATTTAGTTCAAGCCGTAGAAAATTTCATTATTTTTCAGAAATGATAACTAGATTTGATTTCTGTCCACTACAAGCTTGAAGTTGTCGCCCCATGTTTTGAGCGCAGAGGCTTACGGAAATCGCCATTTTGTAGCCGCCATTTTGAATTTTCACAGTTATTTTATTTCTTTGAAATCTTGAATAATTAATCGTCAAATCGGAAGTTCGTACGCCTTTTCATTCTCCCACAAAAAAAAAACTTTACCTTATTTTTGCCCAAATTCAGGGGAGGGTCCCCTTAATGATAAATCCAGTCTAGCTACACAGAATAAATGTGTTCCCGAAAATGAACATGGACCGTGAACTAGTTCACGTTTTCAGGATTTTTTCCTTTAAACGTTATTTAGTTCATGATAACGTGATTTAGTTCACGGTGTATTTTTCCTTGTTCTCGAATTCATGACTGCAGTTCACAGATCTGGGTACGGATTTTTTTTCCGTGTAGTTTTGACCTCAAGTCAAATTCGACTGAGTATTGAGTTAAAACGAATAGCTTAGTACGTCTTTATAAAACTAAACACCAAAATTTGTTAGTAGAGGCGCAGCTACAAAATAAGCTCTTGCTAGAGGTGACTGGATCTCGTAACATGGATAGTATGTCATATGATGTTTTCATTATATTTTACTTTGCACACCTCAGGGCCCATGCTAAATATCCTTGATTTTTTTGATATGCAAGGTGATTACAAAAACTTTGACAACTTTGACGACTACATTTTTAATGGAAACTTGCGTAGTTTCAGTCCTATGTATATAAATTCAAACAGCAGAGTAATCTCAATTGTACACACGTTAAAAAAAGCCCAAAGTACAGTTCTGAAACCTTTTGACTCCACAGAAAAACCTATGAACGTCCTCTCAAAGAATTGCAAACCTTTTGGGCTTCAACAGTTTTGAGCTGCTCCTTGACCTTCGAATGAATTTTATTTGTTGGATTTGTATCAAATTCTCTGGACATCTGCATTAACAGGATATTTCATAGCTGCCCTTCAATTTCGTTAAGATATTCGTTGGAAATTGTTGGAGATCTGGCTGTGAAAATCCCCCGTTTTTTCTAATATTTTCCATTCTCATTTAATTAATAATTTCAGCATGCTTTACATTTCAAATGATTTAGAGCATCGAGCAGCATGACAAAAATTTACAAAGAAAAATTACTTCTTTGACGTCAAGCAACAGCAGCATGTTTTGTACATAGATAATTACATAAAGGACTCAATTAGTTCTATAGTATTTCAGCATAACATTAACATTAACTTCTATACTTTAACTACTTTTTGCATGTACTGTTGATGTTTCGTATTTACATGATTTTGAGCCTGAGGCTGGTACGTTACGCCATGGAAACGCCAGTGGACCCTACATATCGAACTCATCAACACATGGACCAATGGCTGTACTTACCTTCCTAAGGAAGACGTGATCAAAAATGTTTCGTCTGAGAAAACCCCAACGGCTACGACTGGAAATGATATAAAATCGGCTGGCGTGAGAGGCAACCACGCTTTCCATTACACCATCGGCACCGTCAAGACACATGCTCAATTTTGCATGCTTACTAGCGCCACGTAGCTGTGGAATTCCAAACAAAACGGTTCACCTTTCGAATGCCCTTGACCTTCTGAACAGCTTTGCCGAAAGCTAGAACTTTCTATCTGATCAGAATCACGAGATAGAACAAGTTGAAAACGTTTAATTTTGCATGCTCACTAGCGCCACGTAGCGGTAAAATTTCGAACAAAACGGCCCATCTCTTAAATGCTCTTGACCTTCTGAACATCTTTGCTGTTTTCCATTGCAAAAGGCTTCGTATGTAATTCTGCAGATTCTTTTACACTCAACAAGTGGTCAACAAGTGGATCGAGCCGATGATTGCGCCACGATAGGTTCCGACGTCGATTATGTCGGAGAAGTGTCGTCCATTAATCAAAACGGATCTGTTTGCTGCGGTGATCTACGGGTGTATTTATGCTGGAGGTCGTGTTAATGTCTCATTCCTTTGTAATTCCTTTACATCTTCTTCAAATCTTTTAATGAATTTCTAAAAATAAATCCATTCCATTTTGCGACTGACTTCCCGTTTTGCCGAATAAACATGGACATTTTCATGTCCAATCGTTATTCTTTAATCGATTCAATACGGATGGGTTGTATATGACCCAAGATTAACATTTGCTGTGAACTGTTGATTTAGTATTCAGCTTTAAGAGTTATAGCCCTACTTTAACCAACTTTGTCAGGATACCGTATTTCAAGATTTTGGTGAAATGCTGCTATTGCTGAAAACGAACGAAAAAGAGCTTAAAGATCATATATAATAGATATAAATGATTGCAGTATATTTCATTTACATAAATAAAAACACTATTATATAAACATTTCATGGGAATGAGAGGGACCATCAGGGCACCCGATTGAAGCATTCTGGATGGGGAGAGTGGGAATGCCAACTCCCCATTGCTAACAGTTTGTGAAAGAGGGCGGGCTCTTCTCCCCACCCTTTGGGACATCCTCATGTCAGATAGCTTGCTCTTTTGACCAATTGTTCAATCTTGTTGTTGGAAAGAGATTCTTTATATCACCCAGCCCCTTTTTGGCCCTTCATACAATGACATGATTAGGATAATCAGTGGTTATTAAAGCTTGATCAATTCTAACAAAGAGGAGAGCCCATTGTTGTCGAACTTAGTTTCCGTGCTACAATGGGTGGTATAAATAACCCTTTTAACTATACATTAATTGTTATTTTATATATTCTCCGTGCGAGGAGTAACGATTATGATGTTGAAGGAGATGTTCGCTCATCACCATGAGGCACCAAGGTGAACAACAATGTTTTTGGCTAGAATTGAAAGATATGAAGAAAGTTTTTGATAGTTCCGCTAGTGTGCGGCAGGCTCGGAAACATAGCAGATGTTTTAGGAAAATTGAGCGAAAAGGGCATGTGTACAGTGGTACTCGAACCAACGACATTTTTGCCTAACATCCCACTGCGGGGTAGGTTAGGACACTGTACACATGCCCTTTTCGCTCAATTTTCCTAAAACATCTGCTATGTTTCCGAGCCTGCCGCACACTAGCGGAACTATCAAAAACTTTCTCTTCATATCTTTCAATTCTAGCCAAAAGCATTGTTGTTCACTCTTGGTGCCTCATGGTGATGAGCGAACATCTCCTTCAACATCATAATCGTTACTCCTCGAACGGACAATATATAAAATAACAATTAATGTATGTGAAACCATAAATGGTGGTAACCATTGAATTATACTGGTGGGGACCAGTATCGCATCGCTTCACGGTGTTTCTCTCCGAGGTCTCTACGTTGGAACGACGAGAAAACTTTAGTGATCGTCAGTCGGTGCGAGTCAGAACAAACCAAAAAAGGAGAGAGTTCCTCTCCCATGTGCGCATCAGTAAACAGAGTGCACACAATAGATCCGCTAGAATAACTATACAAGCCACAGTGGTACATGAGCGTCTTCCAACCGGACATTTTTGCCTGTTGAAGTGGCGGACTTAGTCCGTGCTTTAACCTACCCCGCAGTGGGATGTTAGGCAAAAATGTCGTTGGTCTGAGTACCACCGTATACATGCCCTTTTCGCTCAATTTTCATAAAAAACATCTGTTTCATTTCCAATCCTGCCGCACACTAGCGGAACTATCAAAACTTTCTCTTCATATCTTTCATTCTAGCCAAAAACATTGTTGTTCACTCTTGGTGCCTCATGGTGATGAGCGAACATCTCCTTCAACATCATAACCTTTTAACTAGAAAAAATACTGAAAAGGTTTGGTTAAGGATATAACAATGGTCTAGATCATCCAAACTGTCCGTGAGTTCAGATCCTGGTGTATTAAATGATCGACAAGGAGGTTTGTAAAAGCTACAAGGAAAATTTTAACGCTATTGCAGACATATGACAGTATTCTCATAACGATACTCCAAACTATTCTAAACTTTAAATCTTGATGTTTTGCATGATCAACAAGGCGATTAATGAGGTCTCCATCGTCTTTGTGAGTTATTGAAGCTCTGTGGGACTTCACAGACCAATTATAGTCAGATTACAGTATCCTCAGAATATTCACGGTACTCCAAACTATTCTTGAGTTCAGATGTTGATGTTCTGCATGATCAACAAGGCGAATTACGCGGTCTCCATCGAAGTTATGAATCTGTAAAGTTCCATGGGGCATCACTGCACGCTTTTAGTCATGTTACAGTTCTCTCAGAATATCTTAGGCAATCCAAACTATTCTTAACTTTAGATCTTGATGTTTTGCTTGATCAACAAAACGGTTTACGGCATCTCCATCGTATTTATGAGTTTTTAAAGCTTCATGGGACATCATTGCACAATTATAGTCATTCTCAGAATATCTACTGTAGCAAAATACCATTTCCTATAAACCATTATGCAACATAATATAATTTTTTACAATCCACTCATACAGATGCATTCATATCATATTCCAAGAAAGTCGGTTTTTTTGCCCTTCGCACTTGCTACCCAAATTCCAGCATTTAATATTATCGTTACCATATGTTTCTTTTCCGTATGGCCTAGACCAAAAAACCATCAGTACTTATGTAAAACCATTGTTGCCTTTTAGTTGAGATAACATAAATATGACATACTAAGCCATAATCAAGTTACTACAACTAACTATGATCGTAGTGTGCTACTTGGGTAAGATTGGAAGAACAAATTCAATTCGGTCTGACGAGTCTGAAGACATTTCACGCGGATCTGTAACCTTTGGAGTATTCTGCAATTGAAAATATATCACACTACGGTACTCCAAACTATTCTTGAGTTTAGATGTTGATGTTTTGCATGATCTGTTGAGGCGAAGTATGGAGGTCCCCGCATTTCGAATGCAAAATAGCATTATTGAAGCATTATCATAGCATTGCAGTAAAGCAGCCGTATATTGGGCCAAAAGCGGCATTTATGTTGAATTTTAGGCGACTTAATTGCTGCCGTAAAGACGCTTTGAAACTGCTTATTGGTTATCTGGGCAGTGCACGCTTGGTGGAAGTGAATGTGAACGTGAAGAGATGATCAAGGGCATTCCATTTATTGACCCTGAATGTTTTAGCACCGGTTTTCAAAAACATTAGTAAGTGAATATTGATCGATTGATATTTCGACCAAAATATCGACATTACAGAGAAACTTTTTTTTTAATGTTTGTATTGACTCAAGTGATTGGGTAGCACCGGCGATTTTCGAAACATAATTTTCGTTAATTCATGAAGTGAGTATTGTCAAACGTTCATTAATTTCTAAATTTTTAAATAATACTATGCAAGTGCTATTATTAGCGAGTCTAATGTCCTCTATCTGACTCTTTATCTTCAAATCAAAATGTTAAAAAATTAACCAAAAACATCTGCACTTCAACACAGTGAATCTCTATTTTTGATTATGTACAACATCGAGATCTCAGCTCAACGGTAGTATGGAAATATTGTAGAAATTTTGGCAATAATGAAAAACGATTATAACGGCGTTATGATGTTCTATGAAGCATCACTTTATTTTCACATCAAGATCTGAGCTCAAGGACAGTTTGGAATACCTTATATGTTCTAGAAATACTATAACATATATATCAAAGTGTTATGATGCCTCGTGGAGCTATTTCAACTTATAAATACGGTGGAGATACCGTTAATAGCTTTGTTGATTAGGTTTAACATCATGACCTGTATTCAAGGATAGTTTGGAGTACCGTAGGTATTCTAGAAATACTTTGACATGTCTATTACAGTGTTATGATATCCCGTGGAGCTACTTCAACGCATAAGTACGGTCGAGGCATCATAAAGAGCCTTGTTGATTATGTATATCATCAGCTGAACTCAAGGATAGTTTGGAGTACCTTATGTGTTCTTGAAATACTGTAACATGTATATTACAGTGTTATGATGTCTCCTGGAGCAATTTCAACTAATAATAACGATGGAGGCATCGTAAATAGCTTTGTCGTTTAGGTAGAACATCAAGATCTCAGCTCAAGGACAGTTTGGAACATCGTTATGTGTTCTAGAAGTACTGTAACATATTCATTACAGTGTAATGATGTCCCATGGAGCTAGTTCAACTCATAAGTACGGTGGAGACATCGTAAACAGCCTTGTTGATTATGTAGAACATCGATATCTGAGCTCAAGGAAAGCTTGGAACATCCTTATGTGTTCTATAAATACTGTAACATGTATATTACAGCGTTATTATGTCCCGTGGAGCTAGTTCAACTCATAAGTACGGTGGGGACATCGTAAATAGCCTTGTTGATTATGTAGAACATCAAGATCTGAGCTCAAGGACAGTTTGGATCATCCTTATGTGCTTTAGAAATACTGTAACATGTACATTACAGTGTAATGATGTCCCGTGGAGCTATTTCAACTCATAAGTACGGTGGAGATATCGTAAATATGTTGCTGCTGATTGATTATGTGAAGAACTATGGTGTTACATCACAGATCTGTATTCAAGGATAGTTTGGAGTACCTTATGTTCCTGAAATACTGTAACATGCAACATTACAGTGTTATGATGTCTCTTGGAGCTACTTCAACTCATAAATACGGAGGAGATATCGTAAATAGCTATGTTGATCAGGTAGCACACCAAGACCTGAATTCATGGATAGTTTGGAGTGTTCTAGAAATACTGTAACATATTCATTACAGTGTTTTGATGTCCCGTGGAGCTATTCTAACTTCTAAGTACGGTGGAGACAAGAGCCTTGTTACTTATGTTACCCTTAAATAGCCTTGTTACTTATGTACAACATCAAGATCTGAACTCAAGGATAAGTTGGAGTGTTCTGGAAATACTGTAACATGTACATTACAGTGTTATGATGTCCCGTGGTGCTATATCAAATCATAAATAGATTGGAGATATCGTTAATAGCTTTGTTGGCCAAATAGAACATCAAGACTTGTATTCAAGAATAGTCGTGGACGACCGTAAAGCGCGAACACGGCATATGCGAACACCGAGGAATTTCATGCCAGATTTTCTTATAGCTGGCAAGAATCAAACCATTCCGTGCTGGTTTTATACCAGCAGATCATTATGAAACCAGGAAACTTCGTGCCCGATGGAGCCTCTAGATAAAACTGAACACGGTTGTGCCAGCCATCGTCGCCAGTGTCATCTGGTACGGTCATCCAGTTGGTTGGTGCAGCCGAAATGTATCGTAATGGACGACGTGAGCGTACATTTGAGCTGGACGTTCAAGCTAGCATCGCCCGGCCCACAATTGTTTAGTTTGGAAAGTTTCACCTGGATGTCTTCGCAGCAAGTTTCGGACAAAGAAGGTCGTCTAAGAAGTACCTGAATTAGCAGGCAGATCTGTAAGGTGCCGCAAATTCAGTCAAGCCGCTGCAGCAACGTCTAAGGTACTTCATCAACGGCACTCAGACTATGTAGAGCACGACATTTATCCTGCCAGAAGTCACCTACCGCTCCTTCCTTCGGTCCCACGACAGGTGGCACTGCCAAATTGAAGATATTTAAAGGGAACTTCGAAATTGTGTTATTCTTAAATGCGGCGTCCGCATAGGATTTGATGTGTAGCCGGTTAAGATCCAACCCCGGAATTCGCGATCATATTTGTCTTTTGCATAGTTCTCGAAGTACACGATCTCGAGTTTGACGACACGTAAACAATACGGATCAATGAGACAAGGTGTGCGGAATTTGATTTTCCGCGACTTAGTGTCGCAGGAGGTGCGTGTGCGATCAAATAATATTTGGCCAACATGGACATCATCATGAAGCAGCGGAAGTCGAGGCCGGCCACCCAAAAGCAGCGGCTGAAGATGCCCGTCAAGAAATTCTTCCCTTCGAAGCTTGGCAATTCAGCTTGTCTCCCTTTTTATAGATGGGACACACTATTCCTTACTTCCAATCCTCCGGTAAACATTCCTCTTCTCAAATCATGGTAATTACCCAGCGCAGCGCCGTGACCAGTGCTTCACCACCGTACTTTAAAAGCTCGCTTGGAAGTCATTAACCAACAGTTTTGTTGTTATTCAACAGACCAATTTCCTCCTTAAATAGTTTCTATGTTTCCTTAACTTAAATTTCAACGAATAGTATAACTTTGTGAGATCATTCCAATTATAAAAAATATGTTCAAATTCATTTCTATCCAGAACTACCTCCTTTTGTTACCAATTCTCGAATTTATCTTTTCGGTCGACTATGATTCAAATATTAGCTTCTACTGTCGCTTGATCTATTTACTTAAGGGAAATGGTGAAATGAACTGAGAAGTAAATGATGAATTCTTTAAGAACCACCACCACTTTGCGACCACAAGTATATCTTAGAACCGTCTGCATTCTTGCAGCAGCAAAATCTCACCTCAACAAAGGCACGTGCATGTCAGCGAACGGAAAAGAATACTTGAGCAATTCGCTTCCACCAGAAGCCTTCGTCTTCCGTTGCTGCTTCTGGTGGCAAAACTAGCTGCTTCCTTTACCGACCGCCGTGCGTGTGTTTGTATGCCGGCATCAATGTTAACTCCGACACAGTAATAATAATCTTTCCATTTCGCCCCTCTGACGAGAAGACAACCGTGGATAAAGAACCGCTAAAGTGGATCAAGCTTTTCAAATCAAAACCCAAGCCATGACTGGCTGCTGCCACAAACCGTTCCGCGACTGGTTTAAAATGCTACACGGAACATGGGGATGATGATGTTCTCAGATGACGTAGTACTGTCGGACGGGCATGCGAAACGTCACCGATGACAGGTTGACCCGAAAACAGTTACCGCACATTCGTCTTGGTTCGCGCAACCATCGCAGGACTCAATTTTACATGCCTCTCAAATGAGTGTGGTTTTTTGGGGGCACCTTCGCCCCTCGCCGCGGTTTCCATTCGCGAGAAATTTCAATTAAGTTTTGATGAGAAATTCAATTTACTAAAATTGCGGCACACAGCGGGGCGAGTTGCGTGTTGTGGGTGGATCGTCGAGAAAGATGGAGCATGTCCCGATTTACGAACGTCTTGCGGAAAGTGGTGGTGGAATCACTAATTCTATCATCTAGCTCTAGCAGTAAGTAAGTGGTGGGTGGCAACGGTCCCACCGAAAGCATTTCAGCACAATCAAAAGCTTCCAAAGCGCAGGATGATGGAATAATTGCGATTTAATTCGAGTGAAATTGAAATCGTACAGAGCGCGCTCTCCGGGCACTCAGTGGGTAAATTAGTTTTTCCGCACAGTGAATATAGCTACTGCATCTAGCAAACCGTTTGTATTGGTGCAAAAACTCATATGTTTCGGATCGGAGAGCAGCAGCAGTAAAGCACATAATGCCGCTCTAACCGTAGCAGCGGCGCTGGATGGCCAACAGACAGATCGACCTCGCTGGCTAGTGGAACTACTAGGAAGAGGCGCAGGCAAGCAGGTGGAAAATGTAATATGAATATCTCGCGGCTCTGCTGTGGTGCTGATGCTGTGATTTGTTGGCTATATTTGCTCAATCTGGTCGACGAGGAAAATGGTATGTGTATTTGCTCACTTGGATGGGGACATGAGCACCAGATGATGGATGGCGGTAACTAACCTCCCAAGGGGATACAGCCGTACAGTGACAGCATGTTATGGGAAATTAAATAACCTCTTGCTGCTGGGTTATGCCATGCTGTTTGCTCCCATTTCCATATTGATAAGCAAGACTTTCTTTATTATTGATTTTTTTGTTTGGCTCAGTTTACTGATCTGACTCAGGGCTAAAATGGTGAGTTGACATGCTGGGAGGAGCGACCTACCTCCGCAAGTCATATGATCACGAAAGAAAGACTGCCACCTGGAACATGGTGACACTGGTTGATGTAGCTGTGGGATTCCGACAAAAACAATGTCAGGGGATTGCGACGCGAACTATTAAACCATCATCTTACTTTGGTAGTGGTCGCTACAGCATCTACACTGTTGGTATAAATCGATCTAAATCACCTGAAGCATTATAAAAAACATCCCCTTTCTTCCTACTGAAAAACTCTAAATTACTCTAGCATCATCCTTACTTTTTTATATTAGTTCTCATGCATCTGTATTTTTATAATTTTTGTGTATTTTCTCAATAAAGTAAACCACCAGCATATTTTGCGAGAGGACCCAACAGCATCCTTACAGTTGATTTAAATCAATTCGTTAATGGTTTTAGTTGATTTGGTTGATTTGGAAGTCTTGATGCATTCTATTTTGCAGATTTCATTTATGTTGTCAATACATAAAAAGCAAATTCTACTATTACTCTACAACAATTCTGCTGCTCTTTATCAATCAATTTCACACATATCCTTTATTTCAATATTAAACGATAACACACAGTGCACGTTGTTGTTGTTAATGTTGTTGTGAATGTTATAGTTTTGTTTTCTTCTCAGGTCTTCCCAGAAAAAGGAGTTTTACAAATAATTGGAAGTTAGCAAATCATTGGTGTCACTTTCTCTGTCCTGGGTTTTATCATTTTAGATGCATATAGGCACAATTGGAAAAATAGCTGCGAAGGTCGCCAGAATTAGCCGAATTTATCAACTTTATTACAGAGAGATTTACAAATTCCTACGAAAGTACACAAATTAAATTTTCAGGCAATCCATCTTGTTTTTAAACAAAGAAAAATTTACTTTTAGTAATTCGCTCCACTCCTGATCAGATGAGATCATTCTTGAGCATCCCTACTGTCCGTGCAACTGCAGCTGTTATGTGGTGTACAATGCAATGCAGTGCTATTAGAATATGAGATATTACGTTCTAAATGTGTGTTTCTTACCCGATTTCTAGGCAAATAATGATTGTTGAAGATAGTAGATGCTGGTTATTGATTCTCATTACTCTCTGAGAAGTTTTGGCTGTTGCAAAGAGAATGATATGTTCACAATTCGAAAACAAATTCACGTCAAGATCGGAGGATATTTTCTCACCTTATAATATTAATGGAAAATCAACTAATTTGAGTACAACCACTAGACAGTTTTAGGTTTAACAGTTCAATTTATTTTGATTTGAGGATAGCTCAAGCACTTATTCGAAGAAATATAATTTCGGAGCACAACTTTGTTCTAGGTATATCTTTACGTTTTTTGCAAGATCATCTCTTCGTGACAGATTACGACTGTTGATCGATGACTGGTCGTGATATGCGTTGGTAGTCTTCCTGGGTAGTACGGTGGAAGGCGAAACACAGCGAGCTCACTGATCGACGGGCGCACTTACAGGCTCAAGTAAGTGATAAGTATGGTCTATTATAATATATTGAGATTGCTCCTTATATTTACACAGTTTAGATAATATTTCTCATTTTCAGCTAGGTCTTCATACGTTTCTATTTGTTATTCAAATTTTACTTTTTCTGACTCATGCTTTGCTTCGTGCTGTTCATGATCAATATTGATTTAATTTTACTTTATTTTTTACTTAATTTTACATGTTACTCATTCCTCTTATAATTATTTTTGTTTATATTGTTTATATCGATTTTACTTCAAATATAACCTACATTATTAATTATTTTTGCTTGTATGTCCAATAGTCTTCTGAATCCTTCTTATTTGTTCTTCTTATTTGTAAGTATATAACGTAATGTGATGAAAAAGGTAGCCACCGCCAGTAAAGAACTTGCAATGACGTACGGTTCCTCCCAATCGCAAGGTCAAACTGTACATAACTGTATACCTGCAATCCTCACTATTCCGTTGTTTGAAGGGCCTAAAGCGGGGAGTGTGGACCCGTCAGCAGAAGCACTCATACAAAACCCACGGAAAGGATAGAGAATCTCCGAAACACTCTTATTACAGGACATGGACAGTAATCAATACCGTCTGTTGGTTTGTTAAAAATAGGTTTAGCAAACTCATTTTAGACTTTTGGAAGACAATTCGACCTTTACTGATCTCGATCTGACGATTTCCATCAAAGAGAGTATAATTGTCATCCATAACATGGACCTCTTGTTTAGAAGTATTGAACGTATGGATTTAAAACGTGAACTGCGACTTTTCATGCGATTACCCTGCCACCACTTGACCTTAGAGCTAAGAAGTTGGACACCGTGACTACCGGATATAACCGATCCGCCATTTACAACATCCTCTTTCTTCTGGAGAAAGAGCGAGCAAATCGAACGGAAGCCTAGTTCCGGCCACCCGACAGTGCGGCGCGACCGTAGAGTGAAGCAGAAACTGAAGAGCGAAGACCGAGTGAAAGATGGCCTAACCATTCCGTACCTTGGGCCGAGAGAAGAGTGACGAAAGACCTGGACAAGATGGATATTATGCGGAAGTGCCAGTCGAGGCCGTCCTTCTCTGAGCAACTGGCAATGACCTTAAAGACACGATTGAAGGTTCTGGTGAAAAACACTTTCCTGGAGGTGATACACCGTTTGGCATACGGATGTTAGGCCGAATGGACGTTTGGCATAAAGACGTTTGGCCGAATGGTCGTTTGGCCGGATGGACGTTTTGCATAAAGACGTATGGCCGAATCGGTTTGGCCAATTTTTTTTTTTTCATTGATCAGTAAACCTCCAAAGAACTGCTTATGTATAAAGGAAAAATCTCACATAAGAGTTTTATACCGGGCAAGCACTTGCATCAAAAGTTTGCTTTTGGATATAGGAATATGTATCGTCATAAAAGGCCCATGTGTAAAGAATCGAAAGAAGGTATCTTTCGAAAGAACTGGTTATTTCGTCAATATTATTAAAAATAATGGCCCATTCCGTCCAGCATTTTAACATAATACATTTTTCCATCTAAAATCCGGAGTTAAAGATTTTTTCAAAACATATTCATATTTCTCATGTATATGGTCAAATTACCGAACACCAATTTTTGCCTTTTTGAACACAAAAATTTCGGTTTTTAGTGAATCGATATCGTTGAAACTTAATCAGAATGCTTATTACATGCACACATATTGCTAAACTCTTATTTCCTTTTCTTAGCAATACATATATGCTGATAGACAATTTTCGACCAAATCGTCTATTCGATCAAACGTCAATTCGGCCAAACATCCATATGCCGAAGGTCTATATGGCAAACGACCCACCCCCTTAATGAGACCTAATGTCTGTTTTCACATTAATCTGGGCACCTTGAAATCACTGTAAAATTTGAAAAAATTCGCGTAGGAGTCAAAAAATTTGATGCTTGCACGAGCGGGTTTTGCACGGACGTTAGCCAAATCTTGACATGTCAAAACGAGAACTTGCAAAAGCATTTGATGTCCAATGTTCACGGTGCACTCAAATAATTTTCGGAACGTTAGACGGTCGAGAAGTTATAAAAAAAAGGAAGTGGTGAGCTGTAATGGACCGAAAGGTGAAGAGTATATTGGAGGAAAATTCGAATCTCTCGTAAAATAGGAATGTCACCAGGTTTCGTCAAAAAATCAAAACAGTGTTTGGGGCTGAAGTCGTATAAAGTCACATCAACGACAAATAAAATCACGGGCGCGACGTTTTTACTGCGAATATTTGACGAAGTTTTCATGCGATGTTATGGACGATGAGACTTGTGTCCTGGAAGATTTCAAGCAGCTTCCAGGGCTGGTTTTCCTTTATGATACAGCTGAGTATTTCAGGACAAAGTTGGCATCGAAATCTTCCAAGAACGTACCTTGTTTGGGAAGCAATTTGTACTTGTGTCCGAAACAGTAAATCTTTCACCACTACAGGCACAACCAATAAAGAGATTTGCCGAAAGACTGCTTTGCTACCTGTCATCAAAAACC
>JASCZW010008758.1:0-47722 GCA_034211315.2 Aedes japonicus | reverse complement strand
GAAGAAGGATGATTAGTTTTTGACAATCGTTGTTATTAGAGACCGTGAGCACCACTGTATCTCTACAATTGCCATAGGGAAGGATAGTTGTGTTAGTGAGGCAGGTTTATTTTTAGATCATGGATGCACTGTGGTAACTGAAGCGATCAATGAAAGAGAGCACAGTAGTCTGCTTTCTTATTTTAAATCTAGTGAATCTAGTGATAGAAAGAGGCAAGTGACAAATGGCAAGGAAAGGGACGGGCCTGGAATTGAACTCCCTGACCATCTGCTCAGTGAGCAGAACGGGTAACCACTGAGCTACCCAGCCGCGTCTTACTATTGTAAATATAGTTGTTTTATTTCAAAAGTCATCTAATTGAAAAAATTGTTAAACTATAGAAATATAGTTAACCGCCGTTAAAAATCGTTTCTCCCAATATCAATTTATTTTTGCCATCCAAAAGTTTTGACTGAACAAATTATTTGTATCGGCCTTACACAGCACCAACATTGTTCTATTCATACCTCTTACTCCTTCGGAATTCTTATTGTGCGTTGTATGAATCGCAACGACGAATGATGAAAGATTTTTATTTTCATATTTTATTGACAGGACTGTGCATAACATCGATTAGAATTGTTTAATTGAGGAGATTGAATATTGAAATACGGAAGCTCTACGAGAAGATGCTGACAAAATATGGCTGCTGTGTGATGGACGACGAAACGTATATAAAAGCCGATTTTAAGCAAATTCCGGGGTTGGAGTTTTTCACCGGCAAGAGCAAGTTCAATGTGGACGACAAATTTAAGAAGAAGAAAATGTCAAAGTTCGCCTCCAAATATCTCATTTGGCAGGCCATCTGCTCTTGCGGACTGAGGAGTGAGCCTTTCGTGACAAAGGGCACAGTAAATGGCGAGATCTACAAATCTGAGTGCCTCGAGAAGCGCCTTTTGCCGTTCTTGCAGCAGCACGACGAAGCTCCGCTATTTTGGCCAGATTTGGCATCATGCCACTATTCTAAAAGTGTCCTGGAGTGGTATGAGGCCAATTCTGTCCATTTTGTTCCAAAGGACATGAATCCACCAAACTGTCCGGAGCTGCGCCCGGTGGAGCAGTACTGGGCAATGATGAAGCGGGAACTTCGGAAGAGCAAGAAGACAGTCAAAGACGAGAAGGACATGTTAAGAAAATGGAAAAAAAACTGAGAAACTGGTACCGGATGACACTGTTAAGACTTTGATGGAGGGCATCAAGCGAAAATGCGTTCAATTTTACACTCAAGGCTCCATCGATTAACTTTTCTTTTGATTTTTGAAGTAAATATATGTATAAAACTACCCTAAAATTTTGGTTTGATTCTAAACATTATAAGAAAATTGGCATGACATTTTCGGTGTCGCAATAATTTCGTGTTCGCCCTTTAGTTAAATAGTTTGTACAATGTGGTTGAGCAACTTGAAAATCAAGAAAAGTTGAGTTTTTGTTAGTAACATGGAGGACGTCTGAGTCTGATGGTCAATTTGTTTTCGTCACTTTTCGGTGTTAAAATTGGAACGGTTGAGGGGCTCAACTGGAAAATGCCAAAGCAACCGACGAAGTTATGGTGATAGGTGACTTTAATCTGCCTGGGATTTCATGGAAATTAACTGAAAGTGGGTTTCTATTTCCCGATGTCAATCATTCTGACATGCATTCCAATGCTTCGTTCCTTCTGGACAATTACAGCTCAGCTACTCTCTCCCAAATCAATCATGTCACCAACCAGAACATGAGCGCCCAAGACACCGCTCCACTCTTATGCGAAGCTCCCTCTCCTCTAGTGAAACTAATTCTTCATCATCCGCCTTTACTGGTCACGTTACGCTCAAAGCTGGAACATGACTTCGAAATCTCACCTGACACAGTTTCCTACAATTTTGTTCGTGCCAATCATCGTAATATCGCCGAGTTACTCTCGCTTTTCGATTGGGATAATATTTTGGATACAGTCAATGTCGAGTCAGCCGCTCAAACATTTTCCAACGTTCTGGCATATGTTCTAGACAGACACGTTCCAAAGAAAATCCATTGTCATACGTCTCGTCCATCTTGGCAAACGAGCAAACTTCGTCGCTTGAAATCTGGCAAGAGAGCTGCCCTCAGAAAATTCACAAAGCACCGGACACTAATTCTAAGTCGTCACTATGTAAGCATAAATCACGAATACAAACGAGTCGTGAAACGTTGCTTTCTTCAATATCGGCGTGGAATACAGAGAAAGCTCAAGTCACGTTCTCAACAATTCTGGAAATTTGTAAACGAACAACGCCACGAAGTAGGCCTTCCGTCGTCTATGTCGCTCCACGGCAACAAGGCTTCCACCCCGCAGGGTATTTGCCAGCTATTTTCCGAGAAATTTTCTAGCGTTTTCACCGAGGAGACATTGAGTGATGACCAAATTAGACTTGCGGCCAGCTATGTTCCCCTTGCCGGTCAAACCTTGGGCCAAGTCGACATCGATGCAGAGATGATAATCAAGGCCTGCTCAAAACTCAAATTATCTCATAATCCCGGGCCGGATGGAATTCCTTCGTCCTTTCTCAAACTACACTTGGATAGTTTGTTGCCCCCGCTGCTGCGTTTTTCGACTATCTGCGACTGTCGGTATTTTTTCCTCGCTGTTGGAAATTTGCGCACATGTTTCCAGTACACAAAAAGGAAGCAAACGGGACGCTGGAAATTATCGCGGCATAACTTCGCTTGGTGCTGTTGCTAAACTGTTTGAGCTTGTAATTATGGAACCGTTGCTCGCTCACTGCAAATCGTATATCAGTACCGACCAGCACGGATTCATGGCTGGTCGCTTCACCGCTACTAACCTGTTGTGCCTTACTTCCTACATTACTGACAGTATGGCGAAACGCGCCCAAACGGATGTCATTTATACCGACTTGTCTGCAGCCTTTGATAAATTGAACCACCGCATAGCTATTGCCAAACTGGACATGCTTGGGATCAACGGATGCCTGCCGGATGCCTGGTTTCAATCGTACCTCACTGACCGTCATCTGGCTGTAGTCATAGGAGATTGTCAGCCTCACATGTTCAAAGCCACGTCTGGTATACCGCAGGGTAGTCACTTGGGACCGTTGATTTTTTTGATCTACTTCAACGACGTAAATTTGGCTTTTGAAGGACCTCGACTATCAAACGCAGATGACCTAAAACTCTATCATCGAGTGCACTCACTCGACGACTGTCGCTTTCTTCAACGTCGGCAAAGCCTCCTGCGTTCTGGGGTTCATCTTTCGGATTGCTAAGGACTTCACGGACATCTACTGCCTCAAATCGTTGTACTGCTCCTTGTGTCGTTCTATATTAGAGTATTGCTCGGTTGTGTGGACTCCTCATTACAACAACGGTGTCGTTAGAGTAGAGGCTGTTCAACGACGGTTTTTGAGATTTGCGCTACGTAAACTACCGTGGACGGATCCCTATCGTTTGCCAAGCTACGAAAGCCGTTGCCGTCTGATTAACCTGGAGTCCCTGTTAGCCCGCAGAGATACAGCCAGGGCTTTGTTCATCGCAGACATCTTGCAAGACCGCATCGACTGTCCTGATCTTCTGGAGCAAATCAATATCAACGTGCAGCCCCGAGCCCTGAGGAATAGTTCAATGCTGCGGTTACCTCCACAACGAACCAATTACAGTATATTTGGCGCAATTGGCGGATTACAAAGACTTTTTAATAGGGTTTCCGCCTTGTTTGATTTTAACGTGACTCGCCAGATGCTTCGTCGTAAGTTTAGTCATTTTTTTAAAGACCTGTCTAATTCGTATCGATAGTGTAATTTTTAGTTTGTTTTATGTCATGACCATTAATGTACCGTTCTAGTTTAGCTTTAAGTAACATCATTGGGATATGTACATAATCTGTTGATGAATAGAAATAAATTACTGACTAAATTACTGACTCAGACGGATCGAAATGAAGAATGATGACAGTTTAAAATTGTTTGAACAAAAAACTTACGACCTTTTCAAAACTTACTCGAAAATCTTTTTTTTTTTCGTCTCTGAAAATTATCAGCCTCCGACACAGTAAGCCTATGCAATGTTTTATCCCATTCGAAGGTAATTATTCCCATAATCGGTCCTATGGCATGGAATCCGTCGTATGAAACATATTAAAAATAATATATTCAAGACTGATTTTATACTAAATTTATGAGTTGACTGAAATGTTCTTGACGCAATGTATGTTGCAGCAAAAATAAACTTACGTCAATCTTTAAGTGCAGCCTACTGTGTTTTCTGGACAATGTTTGTTCCTAGTTTTTTATTGCAACTGATACTATTAGGAAGGATCAAACGAAATATATTAAACCAGTTGTGTGAACTCCACTCCCGAGTTGAAACATCAATCCGAAAGAGCAACCATTCCTCGCCCAACTCACCGAGTTCATTTCTGTGCATTAGCTTCTTTGCCATAAACCGACTGACCCGTGAATCTTCGGCAAACGGTACGCATCCGGGCACAGGGACCAGCGAGGTGCCAGATTCTTTTGTGTTTATTCAGGGTACGGTCCGACGACGACTGCGACGATGACAGCAGAACGTGGCGAATTTTCATGGTCCGTCACCAACTAACAACACGACCGGCTGGTTGATAGGTAGCTCCGCATTATTCACTTTGTTACTATTGTGGCTCCTCTTCGCCATCATGAGTGCAACAACGTGACCAAACTTCGTCCTGCCCCACCACCAGCGTTAGATTCCAGGGGACGGAGGTCACACTCGAGAAGCTTCTGCTGCGGGTCTCGGACTTCCACTGTGCACTGTGCAAACGGGGGAAAGTGTCAAAGTGGGTTGTGCAATTTTCCACCATGACAGCTTTGTGATTGAAATATTGCACTTTTGTTGAGAATCTGCCCGGGTTGGATTACGGCACTGACCGGACGGTGCTCTTTGATGGCATGCAAAACAAAAGATTCCATCCACTCAGCAGCGTGTGTCACATTGTTGGCATTCCGGACGGACTCATGGAGCCTGTTCCAATAAAGGAAGGAACTTGACCTCTTGAATGAGGCACGCGCGTAAGTGTTGTAATTGTATGGGCCATTTTTCCGCGAAGGCCGGAACCAGGGGGCAGTGGCTAATTGGATTAAATTTTCCCGCAATGATCGAATTAGATTGGCGTGATTTGTTTTGGTTCCGGACCGGGTTCACCGTGGAGAGAAGCAGCCAAGCGAGCGGATTTTTATAGCTCTATTCTGTCGTTGCCCGGCTGCCCGGTAGCTCACACCGGATGACGAGGATGGCCTGGCAACGACGGCAAGGAAACCACGGAAAAGAATCGAAATTAATTCGATTTTTGGGCCGTTCTGTTTTTTACGACCAATCGTGATTGTTGCCAAGTGCTTACGGTTCGGGAAGTGGGGCATTTTATTAGTCTCGGATTAGCTGCCGTTCTCGGACGAAGGTTCCAGCTTGGGTGAGAACAGTCGTAATTGGGGCTTTTAATGATAATGATGTTGTTTGTTTTGTTTGGTTTTGATTCCATTGTGTTTAACGTTAGTGAGTTTTTGTTGTTTCGTCGATTTTTCCGCCTTTTTAATAACGAAATATCAACTTAATGCCGATACCAAAGCTATACTGCTGTTCTCACTGGCCTAGTTGCCGTCCTGTTGGTAATCATCCTATCCATCCTGCATTAACAAAATATGCAATGGTAAGTTAATCATGAAAAGAACAGTTTTTGGCCCTCTCTAAGGTCAAATTTTTCCTGAATGTTTGATTAAGAATTTGACCATTCATTCATTCATTTCGTCGCCACGTCGTAGGAAGTTTATAGAAAGCCACTAAGATCAGGTGTGATACTGGCGGAATATGCCGTAATACACTATTAAAATTGTTACTTTCAAACAATGTACTAGGTTAGTCAAAAAGTTTTGAAAACGGAAACGAAGATCCCTTTTTTCTTAAGAAAGCACTTTATTGCTCATTATAGTCTCCATTAAGATCAATATACTTAGTCCAACGATCTTCCAACTTTGTTGTCCCATCACGGAAGTGACTCCTCAACGATGGCAACGATTTCTTCGAAGGATTTTTTGAGCTGTGTGAGCAGGTGCAGTGTCTTGATGTCACATGATTTCAAGCTGAACAATTCATTAGGTCCTAAGTAACATTCAGAGATTCTCTTCGTTGACTTTCTCTTTCGTTAATAATTTGTCTATTAAACGATTTGCTGATGTTTTGGCATATTAGATCCTTACTTACACATTATATTACTGGACTGTGTGATGAAAAAGCTTGGACATGTTTTTACATAGCATTAGGACCGCAAAGAGAAAGTCGACGAAATGTTACCCGAATGTCTCTGCAAACCAGGTATTTTTTCACAAATGTTTCAATTCAACTGATTCAAAAGGTCACAAGAATAATAAGAGTTGATTGACTTACCACTTTGGAGATAATCTATCAATAAAATTCCTTTTGCATCCCAAGAAACTGACACTAACACCTTCTTGACCGATTTCTGGATACGAACTCGCTTCGGAGACGAAGTGCCTCGTTCACATGACTCCTTACCCTAGCAAAGTAAAATAACAAACTGATATCACATAAGTAACAAGTTTTGTTATCTCAGATGTCATTTTGATCTCGTCTGTTATCGCATAACAAATTTAGTCATCAACATCGACAAATTTTATTATCATCTGTTATCAATTTTTAAGAACGATTTTCGACGAACATAACTGAATTCTACCAGCATGCTGACAAATGCTGAATATTACCAGCATGTGATGTATATGAAATTGAGCTTTTTACCAGAAGTACAACTTCAGTTCTTAGTATATGAATTTGATATCATGATGATAACATAATTTGAAAATATCTCAAGAAATTTGTTTATATCACAAAATTTGTTATCAAAATGAACTCGATGATAATAAAACGAGTTAATATTGTGATATCCAACGAACATTAATTTGTTATCACTCTTGTTATGTTGCCTGTTTATTCAGCCCAAATGATAACATATTTAGTGATCAAACACTGATAATATGATATTAGAACTTGTTATCAATTTGGTATAAAACTTTGCTCGGGTACCCCTTAATTCTCATCAGTAGTGATGAATCGACGCAGAAAATCCTTTTTATCCTTTCGAAATTCCTCCAAATGTTGCTCAGTAAGTCACATTCGAACGTGTTTTTGTGGCATTTTTAGCAAATGCGGCACCCATTGTACACACAGTTTATTAAAACCCAAAACTTCAGCCAAAATATGCCATGTTGTTCCATGTGAGATGCCTATGGTGTCAGCTATCACATCCACAGTCAATCGATGATCTTCTAAAAGTATATCCTGTATTTTCGTTATGATTTTTGGTGTTGATGCACTTTTTGGGCGTCTTGAATGTGAATCGTCTTTAACGCTTGAACTTCCTCATTTAAACTCCAAAACCCATCAGTCAACGGTTGTCTATGAAAGGGAAGACTTTTTCAATACTTTCACCAACTTTGCATGCATCTCAGTAGCCGATACACATTTCAAAAGAAGAAGTTAATCACTGCACGATATCATAGGCGTAGCCAGGATTTCAAATAGGGTGGGGCAAGATATTTTTTAGAGAGAGAGAGAATGAGAGAGAATGAGAGAGAATGAGAGAAAATGAGAGAGACAGAATTACACCGTCTTCAACCAGCGGTTGCACACACTGTACACATAGGGAAGATGTAGCTATATTGATCTCATCACTTTGCAATTCATCCTACTTGAAATAAAACGATATACACGTGACAAGATTAGTTAGTAATGTTTGTTGTAGTTATTTAACGTAAGCAAACATTATTAGAAAACGAAACCGATCCTTCAAGTGCCCAATTGTTTGATTCATCGTAGGATGAAAATAGGAACAATGAGATTAATATGGTGGCAGTTTCCCTAACATTATACAACGAACAACACAATGCTCGGTTGACCAGTAGAGTAGGGACATTTTCAAGTTCCACCGGATTTTAAGGATTTTAAAAACCTTGAGTATTCCACATGTTTCAAAACCGCATTAAATAGCAACCATGGTAACATCTAGCGGATACTGTCATGTGTCGAAATATTCACTTTATAGTCGTGTTGGATTTTTGTATCAGGAACGTCCATTAATTACGTCACGAAAAAAAATGACTTTTTAAAACACCCCCTCTTTTCACGTTTTTTGTATGGACCTTCAAAATCTTTTGTATGAATCGTCACGTTTTCCCGAACCCCCCTTCCCCCCTTACTGCGTGACATAATTAATGGACCTTCCCATAGGATAACCACCGAGTATGTTCACAGTTTGTACTGAAAATGTACTTTTCATCCACACTGAAAATTAAATTTTGATTTCATTACGAAATCGAAGGTAGGACTATCAAATCTATTCGTTGTATTCGTTGAACATAAATTTGTACTTTTCAAGAAGCTACCTTCGTACTGAATGCCACACGCGTAACTGTTTAAAACACGAAGCATTTATTGGCACAGAAAGAACATTCGTGCATTGTTCGAAAACAATATACGAATATTTTGTTATCAATAAAACTGCTTCGAATATTTTGTTATCAATAAAAAAGAAACTCTGGTGGTTGCATGATTGACTGACAGATCTTCTTTATCGACTCAGTATGTAATTGAAGAAAATAAAATAAAAATAAATCAATGATTCCAGCACACCCGAGGAGCAATACCAACAATACAAATACATGAAATTCATTTTGTGCACTGAACAAAGAGGTTTAATGATAGCATTTCACCAGATGACAAGCATTTAGAATGTTTCATACAATTTACGAGACATTTGCTCTATATACAAAAACCATGTTTAGGAAACTAGTGAAAGCTAATTTCAAAAATAAATTTTCAGTGTATATATTGGAAAACCAACACTGCAAAAACAGTGTTTTTCTCCCATAGAAAGAAAAAAAATCTTTGAGGTAGCTCATAGAGTCTTCCGGTCTACTTCTAAGCATCTCACTATAAGGAACTAGGTGGATCTCCACAGATTGCCTGTCAATATGCAAAATTTGGATGACGTCTGTATTGAGTTATCTCAAATAATATATATCCATCCAATGTATCACATAACATAGCGATTGATTGAGCGGATTGGAGATAATGATATCATTGAGTATAGGATCCAGTCTTCCCCGGTTGATGCTAAACCAATGAGCCTGGATATCAATAGAAGCATAAAGTTGCCAGAAGGCACGAAATGCATCTACACACTTTTACTTTTACCAAGCCCCTTAATCGCAATTATAAATGGATTCGCAAAGATTGTTCTTTAGAAGCCTCTATACGATTGGTACAGTTGTAAAAATTGAAAGTTTACAAAAAAAATTGCTTCGAGCATCGTCTGTGAAAGGTTGTGTCGATGCTTTACTACGCACTATTTTATTATATGACGCTTTTCGTATTGTTTCCGTTATCTATAATCGGCGATGTGCGTAATCGAGTGAGTACAGAAAAATAAACAACAAAAATGCTTCCTGGTGAGATGTGGAGGTTCGCCGGGATGATGATGGGGATCACAATTAATTGTGATCCATATTATTGGTTTTTTTTTGTCTTGATTATCGAGATTTTCAGCCTCGAGCTGGTTCATCTCCCGTCGTAGTCAGTCAAACACCACTTTTGGGCATTTTCGTAACTTCTCTGGGGTGAGATTCCAACTCGTGACTTAGGCGTGAGAGGATAATGATGTTAACCAATACGCCGGGGTCGCCCCTAATATTGGTTTGCCATGCTTGCCGTACAACCATATCAATATCCTGGAGCAAGTAAACCACTATCCCATTTTGTGATTGGCTCCAATAGCACTATTTGTATAAATAGGTTCAAATCAGAATATAACCGATAGGCTATAACCGGAAGTTTAACGTAGGATCGCGTTGATATTTTCCTTCCTATGAAATTTCCTTCCCTTATTTGACCTGCATTAGGGCGAGGCAGGCGCTGGTTATTGCATTAGTTTGAGATCACCAGTTTTTTTTTTAAATTGAGAATGTATGCTAGTCCCAAGCATCATCTGGTGGTTCTCTGTGTAATAACAGCTCATCTGACAACAACGGAGTAGCAGCCTCGGGTAGTCAATCATGTATATTATCTTACTCATGCTCATAGCAACGGATAAAATCTTGTAATAGGATAAAACAACTGCTGTCTTGTCTCTGAAAATGGGATGTGAGTCGTTTCGTCTTGCCCGTAGAAAATCATATGTTGAAAAAAATGTAGTCTTTACTATTTAAAAAATAATCTCATGGATGTCGACGTTTTGCACTTTTTTACTACGTCTTGTCTCAAAATCGAGGCAATTTCGCGCTTTTTTATTGAGGCAAAGGGGCAATCTATCAAACATCAACACTAAATAATAAAAAATTGAAGCAAACACTAATATTATAAAAATTGATTCATAAGTTAGGGGGCTACGCCTATGCACGATATTCGGATTTTCCGATTGTTGAAAAATACACTGACTCGTCAACTTCCAATGGCTTGTAAACAAACAATGAATTGATAGATCGAAATGAAACTTTGAGTCCGTACTTATGAAAGATGAAATTTTAAAAATGGCGTAGGTATTTTGGTGTTTATACTGCTCCATAGATGTCGTTTTCAAAACTTTTTGACTAACCACAGGCACATCCCCTGTCTCACACGCTTGGTTGTCCCTGGCTCCATAATAGATGAGGTGAAACCTCCCACAGAGACGAGCGCGTCCGTTTGCGTTTTCGAGACCATCGCAAGAAACAATTTTAGTTTTATTCCAGCCGTGTAGCACTATTTCCAGCTTTGTTGATAAAACTACAGTCAAAACTGTTTTGTCTACCAACACGTCCTCTAGGCTTCCTTTAAGCCGAAATGTGTACAAAGTTGGTCACTCTATAGAAGGTTATGGATACCAGTTAATTAAACCTTTATAAGACCATACAGATTTTGAAAATGTTCTAGTGAAAGATGGTATGACCACTTGAAAACCTTCATACAACCTATTGGCTGTTATAAAAGCCAGCATCCGGCTAAATGATAACAGCTGTCAAACTTCGCTGTGATATCGCGGTTGATTTTTGTTGCTCTGTTTAGTTCGATTCTCTGCTCTTCTGATTCTTTTAGCAATACATAGTATCTGAGAAGAAAGTTCTAGTGTTGCGGGAAATTGCTTGTTTGATAAGGAGTGTATCGAATATAAGCTATCCACATACATTTGCGTTGTACGCATGTATTTGTGATGGTTTTTTATGCTCTGAACACTGCATGCTGTGCGTTTGACTGTCAGCTTTCTTTTGTTTACTTGTTTGTGCGGTTCAAATTCTGCGTTTTCAAAATGTCGCGTATTGAAAAGGAAGTGAAAATTTAGGTTCTGGACACATGGCTAAGTGAGAAAGGTATTACTATGCGAAAATTGGCGAAGTGGTTTGGAATTCATCATGCGAGTGTAAAAACCATCATTAATAAGTTTGGGGAACACTATTCTTTGGATGAGTTACCAGGAAGAGGCAGAAAACCCGGTTCTTCTAACCCGAAACTGGAGCAGAAAGTGGTACCTCTAATCATGAAGAACAAATCAATGTCAATACGTGATTTGGCCAAAAAAGCAGGAACGAGTGTCGGAATGATCCAGCGTATCAAGAGTCAAAACCACCTGAAGACCTACAAGAAGCAGAAAATCTCGAAACAAAGTGCAGAACAGAAGAAGCGAGCAGCAACAAGGGCCCGGAAATTGTATTCGCGTCTTTTGCAGCGTCAGGATGCATGCGTTTTGATGGACGATGAGACCTATGTAAAGGAGGACTCAAAAACCCTTCCAGGTCCACAATACTTTACTGCCGTCGTTGGGGAGGATGTGAGCGATGCGGACAGGTCGATTCAAGTGGAGAAATTCGGTCGAAAGGTACTGGTGTGGAAAGAAATATGTTCCTGTGGTTTGAAGTCAACCATTTTTTACACTACCGGAACTATAAATGCGGAAATCTATCGATCTGAGTATCTCCAGAAAAGATTGTTGCCTTTATATAAGAAGCATAGTACACCTCCACTGTTTTAACCGGATTTAGCGTCGGCTCACTAGGCCAAAACCACTCTCAATTGGCTTGCGGAAAAGGGTATAGATTTCGTTGAGAAAAATATCAAGCCACCAAATTGCCCTCAGCTTCGACCCATCGAACGCTACTGGGCAATCGTGAAGAGGGTCTTCAAGAAGATTGGTAAGGCAGCTGGGAACATGCAGGAGTTCAAAAAATTTGGGCTCAAGCGTCCAAAAAATGCGATGCAACACTTGTCCGGAACTTGATGAAGAGCATTCGATCCAAAGTTCGAAAATTCGTGAAGGAATAACTTAAATTTCATCCGGTCTTCATTATGTTCAAGTTTCACCTCGTACAATAAAGGATCATTTTTTGTATGAATAAAATATCGGTTTTCAACATAATTTGAAAGCAAGTTTGTGGATAGCATATTTTCGATACACTCCTTAGAAAAATATCCAAAACAAATTGAGTTTTTTTATAGCGTATCATATTCAACCCATATGCGCATTTAATTTTATGGTGAATATTGCACGATAAGAGCCAAAAATTTATGCGCCTCGGAAATTTGCTAATGTTCAACAATTAAAACAAAAATTAGACAAATTCAATCGATAAATTAATCATGAATTTCCTAAAAATAAATGGAATTCAATAAGGAGATTCAGAAGAACGCCGAAATTGGTCTAAGGGCCACAGTATATTTTCATTACATTTGAAATTTATTGCATTTATTTTTCCTCATTTCAATGATTTCTGATATTTCGATAAGGCGATTGAAAAAAAATACAGTTTTGCCAAAATTTCAATTCGCAATGCCTAGTATAAAACCATTTGGTCATTTGTTTACTTTCTTCGACACCAATTTGCCGTTTAATGCATTAACTGGAGGCAAAATGATTTTAAAATACTTTTTAACGGGCCATAATAATATTAAAATTGAATATTGAAGTTCATAAAACCGAAATAAAACCTTTGAAAGAAGCAAAAGTAATTTGAGACATCAAGGTCTTAAGATCGTTGTAAGCAAGCTGTACAGGTTCTCATAAACTTGACTGAACTATGATGCCTATTTGCAACTCTTGGTACCATAATAAAACCAAATTGATCTCTAGTGGCTTTTATAAAACTTCAATAAAATTTAGTAAAGCTGGATGGTTTAGGCAATGTTTCTAAGGATCTCTCTGGCCCTAATCCGTGGCCACTACCCAGTGGCCATCTCTTTGGCTCTTTGATCAGCTAGTAGCTTGGCTTCTTACTCATCGTGCTCTTTACGCTGCTCCGAGACTACAGTTAATTTAGGGAGCGTTCCCTAGCAAAGGAAAATAACAAGCTGGTACAAATGCGTAGCCAGAGGGGGCAGAAGGGAGGGCGTTGCCCCCCCTCACCTAAATTTTGAATCCATTTTTATAATTTTAGCGTTCCCTACAATTTTTTATTATTTAGTGTTAATGTTTGATAGATTGCCCCTTTGCCTCAATGAAAAAGCGCGAAGTAGCCTCGATTTTATGACAAGAAGTAGCAAAAAAGTGCAAAAAGTGGGCGTCCATGAGATTTTTTTTTGTAAATAGTAAAGAGTAAAAAATTCTAAAAAATGATATTCTACGGACGAGACGAAACGACTCATATCCCAGTTGCAAAAACAAGACAACAGTTGTTTTATCCTATTTGAAGATTTTATCCGTTGCTAAGAGCATAAGTAAGATAATAAACATGATTGACCATCCGAGGCTGTTACTCCGTTGTTGCCAGATGAGCTGTTATTACACAGAGAACCTCCAAATGATGCTTGAGACTAGCATACATTCTTAATGTGAAAAAACTGGGGATCTCAAACTTATGCAATAACCAGCGCATGCCTCACCCGAATGCAGGTCAAATAAGGGAAGGAAATTTCATAAGAAGGGCAACGCCAACGCGATCCTACGTTAAACTTGCGGTTATATCCTAGATTGAACCCACCTCTATTTTTTTTAAATATTAATACCTATTTCTGATTTGAACCTATTTATACAATCACAAAATGGGATAGTTGTTTATTTATCTTTATTTGAGAGACTTTCACCCGGTGGCTGGTTCGTCTAAAATGGGATAGGGATTTACTTGCCAGGATATGGTGGTACGGCGAGCATGGCAAACCAATATTAGTGATCACAATTAATTGTGATCCCCACAACCGGACCACCAGTCCGGCGAACTCCCACATCTCACCAGGAAGCATTTTTGTTGTTAATTTTTCTGTGCTCACTTGATTACTCACATCGCCGAATTAAAGATAACTGCGCCAATGCAAAACACGCCATATACAAAATAGTGCGTAAAAATATCATCGACACAACCTTTCCCAGCCGATGCTCGTACCAAACTATCTTTTGTCAACTTTCAATTTATATAACTGTACCAATCCTATAGAAGCTTTTTAAGAACAATCTATGCGAATCTATTTAAAATTGAAATATTTAGGGATGGTAAAAGTAAAAAGTGGAGTGTGTAGATGCATTTCGTGCCTTCTGGCAACAAAATATATACATAGAGCTATCATTACACCTTTTTGTACAGTAGCCGAAATGAATTTCATAATGATCAACCAATTGCTGCTTCTCTTCAATCGTACTCATACATAAAGGGTGTCCACGATGAAATTGCCACACACAAAATTGATTCGCAAAATTCGAGTTTTCATCCGATTGCCATCAAATTTTCAGGGATTGAGAAATAACTATTAAAGCTCCTTTTACTATTTTACTCGTATTTTATTTACAGTCCATACGCAAATGCCCGCACCTTGGCCTTAACCCCGGCCATAAGATTCTGCACAACCTGTGAATCAACCGTTTTTTGCATGTAAACCCATACTTTCTTCAGTTCCTCGACTGTCTTCACTACCTTAGGTCGTTTAAGAAGGTGCTGCTTCATAATCGCCCAGTACTTCTCGATGGGGCGGAGCTCCGGAGTGTTGGGAGGGTTGGACATTTTCGGCACGAAATTGACTTTATTGTCCGCATACCACTTCAGCACGTCCTTGGAGTAGTGGCATGAGGCCAAATCCGGCCAGAAGATTGTTGGGACGTTGTGGGCCTTCAGGAGAGGAAGCAGCCGCTTCTGGAGGCACTCTTTTATGTACACCTGTCCGTTCATCGTGTCCTGGGTCACGAAAGGTGCACTCCGCTTCCCGCACGCGCAGATGGTTTGCCAAACCAGGAATTTCTTCGCAAATTTGGACATCTTCTGAGTGCGGACATGCTCCGGAACGCTGAACTTATCCTTGACCGTGAAAAACAGGTTGCCGGGGATCTGTTTGAAGTCGGCCTTCACATATGTTTCGTCGTCCATGATGCAGCATTCAACTTTCGTCAGCATGTTGAGGTACAACTTCCTGGCACGAGTTTTGGCGGACTTGTTCTGCTTCTCGTCGCGATTAGCGGCCTTTTGTACCTTGAACGTTCGAAGCCCAGCCTTAGTTTTGGCCTTCTGGACAAAACTTCGGCTTAGGTGCAGCTTCTTAGCCACATCCCGAACGGAGGCGTTCGGATTTCGGTTGAAGGCCCCAACTACGCGGTTGTGATTTTTGGTGTTGTACGGAATACTTTAGGTATGTTGATCTTGAGCGACTCCGAGCAAATATATCTATAAATTATTGAATAAAACAAGGGGAAGTGGGGCAAAATCAGCCATATCTCTCTTCACAGAGCCGCGCGGTGGTTGAAACAACCTGTATTCGATTTTCCATGAAATTTCACATAGAGCTAGTCATATTTTGTTGATCTTGAGCGACTCCGAGCAAAGATATCTTTATTTTTTTCAATAATATAAGGGGAAGTGGGGTAAAATCAGCCATATCTCTCTTCACAGAGCCGTGCGGTGGTGAAACAACCTGTATTCAATTTTCCAAGAAATTTTACATAGAGCTAGTCCTATTTGGTTGATCTTGAGACACTCCGAGCAAAGATATCTATAAATTATTCAATAATATCAGGGGAAGTAGGGTAAAACCAGCCATATCTCTGTTCACAGAGTTGTGCGGTGGTTGAAACAACCTTTTTTCGATTTTCCAGGAAATTTCACTTGGGATTAGCACTATGTTGTTGATTTTGAGCAACTCCGAGCAAAGATATCTATAAACTATTCAAGAATACTAGGGGAAGTGGGGTAAAACCAGCCATATCTTCGTTCACAGAGCCGTGCGGTAGGTGAAACAGCTTCTATTCGATTTTTCAGGAAATTTTACATGGGGTTAGCACTATTTTGTTGATGTTGAGCGACTCCGTGCAAAGTTATCTTTAAATTGTTCAAGAATATAAGGGGAAGTGGGGTAAAATAAGCTCTATAACTCCACAACCATATCCGTGCGGGGATTGAAATTAGTTCCATTTGATTTCTCAGACAATTTCCAAACAGAAATGGCCTTGTTTACAAGCCGCGCTTAAAAGCGACAAAAGTTACAGATTTTTTCCTTAGTTTTCATCAGTTCTTGCCCACTGTGCACTGGCAGAGTAGCTGGTTGTTTTATGCCACCGGACTCGTGAACCAAAAAAAAATGTTACGGTGTGAGCGCTTCCTGCTCAGGTTGGTTCTTTGGGAGAATTACCGGATACCTTATTTCATAAATGATGTTCGGTGCTGTTGTTGTTTAAGAAAGGTGAAAGAGTATACAATGGACTTGAGAGAGTCTGCTCTCCGCTGCTACCACTTAATATAGCGACTTCATCTGGGTATGCTTCAACGTGAATAATACCTCAATTATTGCCGATTCTGCTTTCGCAAATTCGTCTTTTTGCAGGATTCGGTAGTCACTGAGTGTGATCCGCTGTTTCTTGAATACTGATATAGCGTGGACTACGTACGCAGCCGTCCTAAGCAACCAACCCCAGTTGGAAAAACGCGTTAGGTTGAACATGTTCTCCATCTTTTTAGTCTGGTGAAGAAACATTGATCTGAGTTCTTCTGATGTTATGTATTTTCCCCGTTCCTTCATTGAACATGTCTCGTCTGCTCCATATAACTCTGGGCTTTGCAACCATCGCTGATGTGGGTGGAAGTTAGGTCCACTGCCCCACTTAGTTGCTTCGTCAGCAACGTTCAACTTAGTTGGGACGTCGATGCACGTCAAAGAGAGGATTTCAGCGACTCGAAACTTCACAAACTGATGGTAACGGCAACTTTACGATCGCAGCCAAGAAAGAACTGTTTAAGAATCTGACCAGAAATAACGTCGGTCAACCGACAGATTTAACAAAGTACCGTTGTTTTGCGCGAGACGTGCGCCTTGCATTGCCGCCTGTAGCTCAAGTCGCGGGATCGATAATGGCGTCAGTGGCGACACTTTAGTTTTAGCTGCAACTAACGCACATTTTTGTTCGGTTCCTGTTTCCAGCCGCAGGCATTTCACTTGCGTCTACAAATACAAGGAGCTGATGATCCCAAAGTTTCTCTCCGCTGACAAAACATCGCGGTACTTTCACTTCGCCTAACTGGTTGAGAAGCTCCATCGAATGGTACCAGATGTTGTCTGGATGTGCAGCTATTGCTTCATCCCATTCGATTCCTAATCTCCAAATCTCCTGCATCAGTATTTTTCCATGCACCACGTAATGCGCTATCAAGCCAAGTTCCGCTCTGTTTATCTAGATTCATTGATTGCATTGGTTTACTGAGATGAGTCAATACCGTCGAGGAGTTCGACTGAAACCTCCCGTTGTGGAATCCCTCTGCAGCATGCATCACTTTGATGGAACTGAGTAAATCCACTGCCTCCTCTTCATTTTTCACATTGTCCAGAAAATCATCCACGTAGTGGTTTTTGATGATACCTTCTACTGCTCGTGGATGCTATTCGATGAACTCGAGAACGTTTCGGATTTTTACGTATTGCGTTGTGAACGGAGAACAGGTGGCTCCAAAGGTAGTAACATCCATAACATACAGTGCGTTGCAATCGTTTAGCCGCATCGATAAAATTTTGCCGTGATATTTTTATTTCAGCGCAACAAATCAAATATTATATGCATGTAGTAGTGAGATCCATGACCTTGCTAACACACACTAATAACAGCTTTCTACCCTAGCAAAGGAAAATAACAAGCTGATATCATATAAGTAACAAGTTCTGTTATCCCAGTTATCATTTTGATTTTCGCTGTTATCGTATAACAAATTTAGTTATCACCACTGGCACATTTTGTTGTCACATGTTATCATTCTCAAAAAAAATCATTTGCATTTTCAAAATTTTTTATGAACGTTATAATCTAATTTCAAACTATAAATATTTCCAGCAAATCTGAACAAAAAATTTTGCCTTTAATCAAAATATTTTTTCAGTTATTAGCACGAGAATTGATTTCAAATTGATAACATAATTTGATACTATTTCAATAATTTTGCTTACAAAACAGGATTTGTTATCAAGTTGCTCTCAGTGATAACAAAAATATGTTATTATTATGATATTCAACGTAGTATTTTTTTGTTATTCATTCTGTTATTTTGGCTGTTTATTCAGCCTGAATGATAACATATTCAGTGATCAAAAATGATAACTTGGTAATAGAACTTGTTATCAACTTGGTATAATCCTTTGCTCGGGTAGCGTTGTTTACTTGTCGTAGCAGACTTATCGCCATATTTCCTGCTTCCATTGAGTAAAGGTTTAGACACAGTCACTCTCATCGCGATTTTCTTTGAAAGCTTTTAAGTTTGCTCAATAGTTTATGCTGTTTCTGCACCTCAGTAAGTATTTTCGATGTGTACTGTGAAGTATTTCGCAATAAAGTGAATTTGTCTAGGTAAAGGCAAAACGCTTGAGCTAGGTGAAGAATGGCCAAATCTGAGTTCTGGCGGATACTGGTCTGAGTAATGGTGAGATTGCCCGGAAAATCAATAGATCCGAACAGGTTGTTCAGAATTATTGAAAAAATCCGCAGAAGTATGGGATTAAGAAGCGAACAAAGAGGAAATTCGAAACTAACAGCTCGGCAAAAAGGACAAATCCGAGAGGATGCTACCAAAAACCACTTGAGTTGTCACCAGATTATTGCCAAACTCGATCTTCCAGTGCACAAAGTGCCGTTAGCCGCGTTCTTAATGTGTGTCCGAACATCAAATGGACAAAACCAAAGCCTAAACCCAGACTTACGCCAAAGCACAAAGCAAACCGACTACAATTCTCACAGGATCATATGCCCTGGACTAACTAATGGCGCCAGGTCATATTTTCTGATGAGAAAAAGTTTAACCTCGACGGCCCAGACTGCTACAGTCGCTATTGGCACGATTTGAGGGATAAAGGAGTAACCTGATCCAATAGAAATTTTGGAGGAGGAACTGTAATGGTATGGGGTGGATTCCAAATTACCCGTCTGCTCAAAAATGAACTCGACTACTTACTGCGACCTCTGTTGGAAGAAGTGTTGGTGCCGTTTTTGGACGATCATTTGGACGAAGAGGTTATTTTTCAGCAAGATAATGCTTCAATCCATGTGTCGCGACAGACCAAGGCATGGTTTGAGTCGAAAGCAATCACCGTTCTTGAATGGCCAGCATGTAGTCCAGTTTGCAATCCTATTGGGAACTTTTGGGTCATACTGACATCGAAGGTTTACGCAAATGGACGCCAATTCAACACCGTGAATGAGTTGAAGGCATGCCTCAAGGAGTGCTGGGAACAAATCGACCAATAAACTATCAAGAAGCTGGTTTCTTCGATTCTCAAGAGAATATGTGAAGCCATCAAGAACAAAGGAGGAGATACCAAATACTGGATCAACAATAATTTGCAAACGCTTAGATTTTACTGAAGAGGACTTGAAGTGCGGCTAGCCGAATGCAACCCTAAGGAACTGTTATTGATGAAATCATGTTGACTTTTACAGCTCGGGGATACATAATATGATTGGAATATGAAACGATTGTAACATCCATTTGGTTCAGAAAACTGAGAAACACCCGTGCGGCTAAACGAATGCATCCACCTATAACCTACTCCTGTACTTGGATCGTAACTCGCCAAAAAAGCGATGGAATTACTTGTCACCTTTTTTAGTCGAATTTAGTGGAACATCTCAGGCTCATTAGTCTCCACAAGCTATTGCTGGGCAGAATTAAAATCGCACAAGGATGGCTGATAGCGAATTAAGGAGATCAGGCTCTTAAGTATCCGGAACCATGTCTCTGCCTAATCATTTTGTCTTCCTCTCTGTAGTTGCCACAGCATAACAAAACTTTTGTGGGTCATTTTTAAACTCTTATTCACGGTTTTTCGTACACATGGTTCAGCAATGTTGAAGAAAGAAGAGGTCAAATTGAGTTTATTGAGTAAGGTTTTCCAAAAATTTTTTTGTATATTTTAAAAACTGGCTCTACTTTATATTTTCCTGACCATGGCATTGAATTCAGCACATGATTTTGCATTTGTAATGATGTGTAATTATCTTATCGAGTTAAAAAATTCTGTAAATTAGTGTAATTTTAAATTCTTATTGAAAATCTCGTGGTTGATTGTAAATTGATGCATTATTATTTTATTTTGGTTTTTTCTCATATGAACCCGTAACAACTATTATACACTGAAAATTTATTTTCGTAAATTAGCCTTCACGCGTTTCGTAAACATGGATTTTGTGCATAGATCAAATGTTTCGTATATTGTGTGAAACATTCATAATGCTTTTTATTTGGTGAAATGCTATCATTACACCTTTTTGTAAAATGCACGAAATAAACTTTGTGATGACCAGCCAATCGCTGTTTCTCTTTTATTGTACTCATGCATGATGGTGTTTCTTCTGGTATAGGCGGGAATAATTTATCGAACCCAAAATAGAAATTAAATCGCTGACGAGAGCTATAGCTTCATGCTCCTTAATCAAACTTGTTCTCACGAGCCAGCGTGGCCTAGTGAGATCAACCACGGGTTCAGAATCAGCATTTTCCAAATATTCAGGTTCGAACCCCATGTCAGTAACATTTAAAAAAACGCTGGGCAACTCCACGTGGTTGCGCTTTTTTTGTCAATTACATTTTGAGTCGATAAAGAAGATCTGTCAGTCTTTCATGCAACCACCAGAGAGACGTTTCTTTTTAATTTGTGACCAAATATTCGTAGCTCTTTGTATTGTTTTCGTACAATGTACGAATGTTTTTTCTGTGTCAACAAAAGCTGCGTGCTTTTGACAGTTGCGCGTGTGTCATTTATTACGAACGTATCTTCATTAAAAGAACAAATCAGTTTCGTTGCAGAAAACAACGAATGAGTTTGTGAGTATTACTTGCGATTTTGTAATATAAACTTTAATTTTGTTGGGATAGAAACAACCTCCAACCATATTGGGATTACCAAACCGGACAAATCGACAGTATCAAATTGAATCAGATGGATGTTGTTGATTTGTACAGAAGCGAATCTTAACTAGATATGCTCAAATTTGTGTGACTCCACTTCTGACGAAATTGAGTCGAATTCTATTCAACTCTGAGTTACGACGAGGGTACGAGATACAAGAAAGTGGCCAGATATGACTCCTAATTAATTCGCCACCTCTTCCTCCCCGCTCAAAACTATATCCACCCAAATCCAACAGCGAACGGAATATAGGCCAATAATGTAGCGGAACCCGGGTGATACTCCGCGCTGCATCCCATTTGTACCGACGTTTGTTATTTTAATTCGATCAATTTATCATTCACGGTCAGCGAAGATGTACTCGTACCTCGCGAAGTGCGGCTCTGTTTTTCGGCGGAGAAATTTCCCAACTTAATTTGTAGCTGCCATCCCGCTAGCTAGACGTGTCCATGTTCCGCGGAGAATTATGGTGCGAAAAAGACCACGGAACTGTATTAATTTGTTAACTTAAGTTCAACCCGATGATTCCGTTCGGGGCGGTAATGAGTGTGGGGTTTGAATTTACGACTTCGGTGATAAATGTCAGTCGTTAGCAAACAGAGAAGGAAATTTAATAAACTGTGTATAACCGGGAATCGTTGATTACACGGGAGTGTGGGGGGGATCAGGAAGCGCATTGAGCTGATTCGACGAAACCGTGGGTCATTGCTGGCGGATTATCGCTCGTCGTTGTAAGTTTCAATGTGTCAGAACGCAGTGAATCGATGAGTATGCGCTTCTATCAAAAGGCTGCAGGAGGGGAAATGCGCCATAGCAGAGCTGGTTTTCCAGTTGCTTGTCATTTGAATGCGATTAAAATTATTCAGCATTTAATAAGGGTTCCACGTACCTACCTCTGTATAGTTTTTAAACACTTTTTTTACTGCGAAGATCCAAACGAAATTATTTATTCACTGACTAGTTGTGTGGAAATCTGAAGCTTTCTTGGCATCTTTTCTGAAACTGAGAAAGTCATTTTTAACGAATTAAAATTCGACACGGATGCAGACACTCTCGCAGAGTTGTGGCTTCAGGTTCAAAAATTTCAACCGAGGTTGTCCATAATGGGCAAATGCCGTTTCCACTCCTCTTAACAGTTAGTATCGTTACTATCGATGTTGTTTGTTTACGAATTTCAACTGGAGCAACTTGTAATGACCAGCCAACTACGATCGGTTTGATTTTCCGTGGTGTGTTTGTTTATTCAAAAAGAAATTTCTTTTGAATTCAAATAGAAGATACAGATAGGATAATTCCAAATTCGCCATTTCTACCGAAATTCACAAAAATTCTTTGTTCTTCCCCCTTCCCTAAAGGCAACACAATCCATCCAACTTCGCACGTCCACCACTTGGAAAAGTAATTTCGCACTCTCGCGGCTGATGTCTCACGACAATTCCCGAAATGAAGCAAAATATCATGTTTCCGCGTTGGACACCAGAGAGAAGGCGACAATTTTACAAAACGTTCCTTGTCAGCCGCCCCTGCCCGACTTCCTCTGTTTGCCTCTTTGGGCGCGTCAAGAAACTATAGCAATAAGTCACCCCGACTCGGTTGCATTGGTTCAGCAACAGTTATATAGCCAACTTGCTCGAGGGGCAAAGAACAAATGATGTCCGAAAGAAAGAAAAAAAAAGGGGAAACTACCGGGAAAGCTCCATGCTCTTCGCCTGGGGATTACTTTTTCTTTTTTCGGGAAGTGACAAAAAGTTTGCTTGTTTGTTTGCAGTTGCTTTCGTTCGTGATTGTATGTTCCAGCCTGTCTTGCCTGTCCTACGAAAGTGATATTTTTCACAAGATTTTGGATGCTTTGTACGTCTGTTTCGGATGTTGGATTCGGTGTTTTTTCTAAGCCTTTATGACATCTGCAAAAGTACTTCGATTCGTGTTTAAAACTTATCAGATTACTTTACTAAAAACATGCACTTAGGGATTGCAATGCTATCGATCCTCTTTCCTGATGAGTTGGGTGTTTGATTCGTTCTGCTTATGAATATAGGGCATCGTTTAGTTTAAATATTTTTATTATTTCAGTATTTGCTGTTTGCATTAGAAGCATTTCGCTCCACATTGTATTCAGAGTTGGCAGCACCCACTCAGATTCCAATGAAATCCCAAGTAACCATTAAGCACTAAACGTGGCATTATATCAGCATTATATCTGCATATAAAGTAGCACTTGAATGCCTTGAAGCTCATTATTCAGATATAATGCTAAGAAAGGTGAAATAACGTGCTTATATAATGAAGAAGTGACAGCTCGTAAATAGCATTAGTAATGCTATATTAATGCACCTGAACATAACTGTCAGTTTTGGTAGCCCGTTTTTGGCACTGCTAATGCTATTATTCCGCATTTATCTGCTGCCTGTTTCCGTCTGTTTATTTTAAGAACTATTTCTTTTTTTGCTTCTCCTAATTGATAGTATTAGCAAAAAAAGGAGGAAAAATACATGCAATATGGAGCTATAAACAAACCGCTTAGAGTAAATTCATATTTTTAGTATAGGGTGTATAAGTATGAGTAAAGTAATATATTGTATATTGAATATATTGCGAAAAATTCCTGTACTACGTCTTAAATCAAGGTATCATCATGCATGGTTGGCTCGCTGCTCTTGCTGCCTGTGCCTATAAGCTGTTCCAGAATTGTTAGAGCTTTCATCTTCGGTTTTCATCTTGAAGGCGTAAAACTAACTGGCTGATGGAGATTTAGCAGTTTCTGGAACTAAATCATCAATATGATCAGGTTTCTTAAGTTTAGAATTCTCGTAGTTTCGATACAATTTCACATTACGTCTATAATTTCCACTGTTAAAGTTTTTTTCACTTATTCTTGGCCATACTGGTTTTTGTTGACTCCAAATTACTTTTCAATGCTTCTGTAAACAAATTCTAAGCATTATCTGATAGCCTTATATTAGCACTAAATGCAGATATAAAACATGTATGCTGTGATCATGATTAATACTTTTATGCATTATAACAGCCTTATATGCGCATATAATGCTAGCGCTAATGCTAAATTTTGGGTGGAGCTTGAGTGCATTTATGATGCTAATATGAAGCTTGCATGCATAACATATGCTAATATAGAACTTTTAAGCAACATTTATGCTAATATAGTACTATTATCGGGCTATAGCTTAATGCTTATGGTTTCTTGGGATGTTTTGAACAGGAAGACTTTGTCACAAAAAGCCACATTGCAATGCTTTGATTCTTGTTCCAAAGTTAATCTAGACTGTCTTTTGAAAAGGACCAAACCTTTTTATACCGATTTTTCTTTTGAAATATTAAATTGAACAATGGAAATTCCTACACTGAGCAAACAAATCGAGAGGAGTTCATTGGAACATCGTATGGAAATATTCCAGAAAATATAATTGCAAATTTCATACGATTCTCTAACGGAAAGTAGTTCATAAGACAATCGTATGAAAATTTTTCTTCTCAGAAAAAAAAAAGTTACAATCGGGATTCGAACCACAGACTTCGGGATTAACAATTCAAACGATTTCGTATGGAATGAGTCTTGAACTCGTGCTTTGTGGTTCATAGTTCCGATCTTATGAAAATCGCACCGATAATTTCCTGAGTGCAGAAAAAAATTTAAAAATTGTGGTATGTGGTATAATCGTTCAAGAAGACCAAGACGACTTAGCGGCGACTGACAGCGGTTGAAAACGACGATGACCGACCCCGTGGACGCAAGAAAGGTGAGGGATTAATTCTGGCGCAATCCAAACTATTCGGGACGTGGTCAAGAAAGTCAATTCTTCCATCTAGTTCGTTCAGCAGGCAAAAGAGCAGGCCGGAATTCATTTCTTCAAGGTGCGGTGGCCAACGGAAGCTGAACCGCAAGTGCTTGATGCAGCCGAAATGCATCATAATGAATAACAAGAGGTACATTAAATCGGACGCCGAGCAGACCCGTGGCCTGGAGTGTTTCGTCGGCATGTCCCGCCTGGTTGTTCTAGAGAGGTTCCGGATGAAGAATGTCGAAATTCAGAAAGTGTCCGGGAACTTCAAAAAGTCGTACATAACGACCGGTACAGTTAACGGCCAAATATATAAAGAAAAATGCATCCAGAAGCGTGCTGTCCTTCCTCCGGTCTCACGAAGATTTGTTTTGGCCGCATCTGGCATCGTGCCATTACGCGAAACCGTGAATTAAGTGATACAAAGCCAATGATGTTGCTTTTGTGTTGAGGGAGGCAAAATCGCCAAACTCGCCTGATATGGGCGATTATGAAGAGCAAGCTCCGGAAAACAGGGAAGATCTTCAAAAATTACAAGAATTTGATGAAAGAGTGGATAAAAGTGTGTTAGAAAGATGACGCAAGTGGTGCATAGCATTTGATGAGTAGCGTTAAGTCGAAGGTGTGGAAATTTAGCCTCAGAGAGAAGGTTGAAACCCAACTTTGCAAAAAGATAGCTTATTTGTGCATATTGATTTCTTGAGAGCTTAAACAATCTCCAACTCAAAATGAATTTTTGCTGATCTCTCTTGTCTGTTGCATGTTTTTCGAGTATAATCCTTAAGCAATTTTTTAAAGTTACATATTGAACAAATGCAAAATAGAGGCCTACTCCTGAAAATATCGATTTAAATTTTTCCACCCAATAGCCCGCAGTTCCGGCCCATCGAGAGATTTTGGGCAGTAATGAAACGGAAGCTTAAGAAAAGTGGAAAAACGGCCCGGGACGCAACTCAGATGACCAAAATGTGGAACAAATGTGCCAAGGAAGTTGACTCCGGAGGTGTGCAGCGTTTGATGGGAGGAAGTGCGTTAGAAGAAGAACGTGCGAATTTTCATTAGAAACGAAGAGAAATTATTTGTATTGATATTTCAGTAAAGTACAGTGAATTATTTTCGTTTTGATGTATTAAACTTATTTGTACGCCAATCCGTTACCGAGATACAGATGATTTTATTATTTCGGATTCTAAATGGACATAGCTTTGAAATAAAACTTTCATTGTCTCTTTTTTTAAAAACTCATTCAGTGACATTTCAAAATCCAATGATGCTCCATTTTTTTAATTAAATTTTGGCTAATTAAGCTTGTTCCACATTTAGATTTTCAACAGAAATCTGTAAAGATTATCCGAACAGCTAAACGTTCGGAAATGCGATTCAACGAATTTCTGTGAAATTTTACAGTTATACGCAAAATATGTGTGTGTGTGTGTGTGTTACAATCAATCTTCCACTGACCGGCAGTGCTTTTATGGAAGAAACTTGTCTGCATTTCTTCAGTAATTCATATGTCATCACTATGTGCAAACATTTTTAGCCCTGGAGATTGAAGGTGACAGCTCTATTGAAAATCCAACGACCCATTTCAAGAATGCCTGTTCATACACGTACATTCTGAGGTCATCTTTATATACAATAAGCCCCGCATGAAAATCTTCACATATCAAATGGATATGTGAAGAGTTTTCACACTTCCAGAATCAAAAATGGACATTCTTGATCCTGGCGTGTATATAGTAGTTAAGGTATATTTTTGATAACATAAAACGACCTCGCCAATATTTCTAATCTGATGCTGGAAAGCTTGTCTGGATGCGAGAGTGGGGCACTAAAACAACAAAAGGGAAAAGAAACTACCGACGGTCAATCCATTGCCAGAAACACGTCCATAACACACAATCAGAGGAATTCCATTCACAACGTCCTACGCAAAGCACTCGGATAAACTACAATTTCACTGTTTATTTTGGTTGAATGGAGGAATATTATTTTATTTCATTTCACGTCATTTTCGAAGCACGGTTTGATGCGATCCCTACAGTTATACGCAAAATATTAACCTAAATTTATTAAATTTGGTGAACAAAAATCTAAGTGTGTGTACCTTTATTATTCATAAATTACATTTTTAAATATATTTTCAAATTGCTTCCTTTTATTCTTGTTTAGTTCCGAAGCAACATCAAGCCAGGACTGAGAGATGTAGGGTCGCAATATATACATGTCAGTCATATATCACTTGTTTTCTTCGTTTTCAAAGATATGTAGATAATATTTGTATTAAACCTATTTTCATACGTGCTATTTTTCTCACTCACTAAACATTATGACTGTTATTTAAGTACTCTCCTATACGCGTAGTAACGATCTATAATGATGCCGAGCTTCTGCAACTCTCCCCAATTTTGGTAGATGGTGTAACCACCAAACGTTCGCTCCACTTTTTTCTTCCAACAAACCTCCTTCGGATTTTTAGTGTGAGCGACTTTTTACACGCGTATTCACTTCACTCACTTTCATTTTGGCCACTTCAAATCACAGGACTTCACAGAAGAACTGTGCAACATTTAGTTAACTTCTGTTGAGTGGGAGAGCAGTTACAGTCAAGTATTGCAATAATTTCCTGTTCGCCTTATAGTATGCCTTAGTATTTCTCTGCTGATGTCGTTATCGGCGATTACCAATGAGCTCAGATACAATAATTAGTCTATCGCCTCGATTTCACCACCTTTGATCTGAACTCGTGGTGGGAACTCGTTGTCTGCTCGAGAGTCTCTTATCCTCATATATTTTATCCCTGGTGCATTAATGACTTGCATAACCTTATTTGCCTCAGCCTTAAATCCGATGTACGCTTCCGAAATCGACACACAATTGCGTGCAACGTCATCGGCGAAGGCTGGTAACGTAGCACGATTGAAGAATTATTACAAATAGTTCGAATTTCTGCTTCAAATATATTTGCATATGAGTAAAAATTTAAGTTGATTACAAGTTGACGAAAAGTAGAAAATTTTAAGTGAAAATCGTTCAAAGATAAAGTCATTGTGGACACCAAAATAATAGCAACAAAATATAAATTACACAAAATTCAACAAAACCAATTGTTTATTTCACAAAAATAGAGTTACATCTACATCAGAAACAATTGAGTAAGATGTCAATCCTTATTTCCGTAAAATTCTCGAATTTTCTGTCCGCCGTAATGATTATCCATCTTTTCTTGAAATTAACGGTACTATTTTTATTCGTTTTAGTTTCGATGAGTTACCGCTTTACTAGAGCCCAGTACTTCTCTATTGGGCTAAGTTCTGGACAGTTTGGTGGACTGTCTGTTTTTGGCACGTATTTGACCTCTATATACCGGATGGATTTCACATAGTAATCAGTTGTCAAATCAGGCCAAAACAGAGTTGTAGAGTCGTGGCTTCCGATAAACGGTAGCAACTGCTTTTGCAGACATTATTTCCCGTACACATCTTTATTGATCCATTGTGAGCATTAATGTCTGTAAGAATACATTTTTAGGCACTCATGCTAGTACATTTTGGAATCCATAGTTTTGTTTGTCACGAAAACCTGTTTGTTTTTGTCCGTAGCTGCAAATATCTTGCCAGATTTGAAACGAATTTGAACTTGTTTCACTTCGACTAGTAGCTTCATAAAACTTTTGTTCGGGAAGCCGCTCATAATCCATCCATCGTACTTCGTAAACGTTTTTTAATCACTAAAACTGGCCTGAAAAGTTTGACTGCTTGGTACGCTCGAGTTTTTGGGACCAGAAATGGTTCTTAAGATAGTAAGTGACCCTTCTCATGTCTGAAAGGGGTGTCTCGCATACAAATGAAACACCAATTTCGACACAACTCAAAAACTAATCAAGCAAAGGAAAACAAATTTAGCATGTGAGAGATTTTAAAGACGAGGAAAGAATCACGGTTGTTCGAGACCTCCGGCCCTTCTGGAAGGGGATACTCTGTTACAAATGAAACAGAAGTTTCTGCATTACTCGAAAGCTAACGTTTGCATTAAAATATTGGATTTTTTTTCAGTTGGTGATAAAAAAAGCTCAGAGATAATTGCTTTTGATAAATTTCCCAAGGAAGGTAATCATTTATCAAAACAATTATACGCTCTTGCAAGCAGTCTTCCGACAGTTAACCGGAACATTCGCCATGGTGGTCGAAAACATACGTGCAGCCATGTTTTTGAGGTTTTTCTTCGTTTCATTTCGTCCTTAGTTTTCGCGACAAAATTGTTGGAGTAAGGTCTACTCCAACGCTTCAGGTTGGCCCAGAAACTCTCGATGGGACGCCGCTGGGGGACGTTGGGCGTGTTCGCTGACTTGGGTACCACATCGATATTCAGCTGCTCCATTTCCCGCAACGATCGCTTCGAGTAGTGGGCTGAGGCCAGATCCGGACAGAACACCGCGTCTTCGCCTTTATGGTATTTCGTGATGAACGACGCTACTTCCGGCAGGCATTTCGTACTATAAATTTCCCCGTTCACGGCCAGTCCGGAGCAAACGAAGAGCGGATTTGACATTTCTTCTCGCTGATAGTCAGTCAAAGCAGCCCATTCTTGGAGCACTTGGTGTGCGAAATGAACTTCACTTCGGAGCTCACTTCTTTCGTGGGGAAGCAAAATACGAAGTGCCCTGCCAATCGTTGCCATCCAGGGTGAGATAGTTCTCATCGTCCATCACTACCGCCACGTCGTGATTTGCCGGGAAAATCGAGATAACCATCTTATTCAGCCGTTCCCGCTGCGCCATTGCATGCAGCTCCGAAACCAGTGGAAGCGACTTCCGCTTCCTGACATGTGTGTTCATGTTCTCCAGGTACTGTTTGGCCGGTTGAATCGACCTTCCGGTCAACCGCACGCAGCGATGTAGCCAAATTTCCCTCTGCCTTCCTCTTCAGCATCGTTTGGAGCTTTTTGTTGCTCAGGGTCGTTGGCCGTCAGGAACCGGGCTTTCTTTCGATGCTCTGGTTGTTGTCTAATAGTGCCAAGATGTTGTAGATGCCGGCACGGGCGTATCCGGCGTCCACAAAGTGCCGATGTCCGTTTTCGACGTGGTGGGGTGCCGTTCATTGAACGCACGCACTTCTGAACGGAGTTGCTTCACTGTTTTTTGCCATCACTGTTAAAATTTGACTGATAGAGCTGTAAAATTTTGTCTACTGACTCATGGGCTACTATGATTGATGCTGCATGGGTAGTTTTGTCAGTGCGGGTGAATGTAAACCCATGAAAAATCGTCATTTTTGGTCCATTTTTTTTAATTCGAACGTTAATGAAAGCAAATGGAACCAAATTTGGCATGTGGGGTTTCTGGAGGCAAGAAATGTGTCTTCGGTGGTTCGAGGCCCTTCCCCTCTTTGGATGAAGGGATCTTTTGCAAATCAAACGCAAACTTAAACCAATTATGAGAATTATCCCCAGCTGTTATGAACATTCCTATGGAGGAGTTTTTGAAGTCGGAGGATGTTCTTATGATGGTTCGAGAGTCCTTCCCCAATCTGGAACGGAGTGTCTTCCATGGAAATTAAACACGAAATCTCTACATAACTTAAGAATTTGTATTCTCAACAATTTGGGTTCATACAATTATGAATGCTAAGGGTGTTTGGACATCAAGATTAGGCATCAAAAGTTGATAGTAATGTTCGCTTTCGGATAAAGGAATATGCTTTGTCAAAGTATTGCAAGTGCCATTAGTTTCGTCGATCAGTTGTAAATCTAATAGAACTGCTCATGTTTGAAAGAAGGAACGAATCTCACGGGTAAGAGTAATACGCCGGGCAAGCGCTATGAATCATTTATCGTCATAAAAGGCCCATGTGCAAAGATTCGTCAAGATAGTATTTTTCAAAAGAACTGCTTATTTCTTCAATAATGACCTAATCGCGTTGCTAGCTCGCGCACACTGCACAGTAGGTCCAGTAAGCTACTTTAGGCGGACATGAGGTTTTCAATGGAAATTTGTGGTATTAGAGCTTTGGTTACTTCTGAGAACTTGTTGCAAACTTATTGTACTACAATTTGTATGAAATTATTTTTTCTTGCATTAAACGCAAGGGTGGCGTATACTCTAACTTTTTATGGGCCAATATCGTGAGATGGTATGTTCAGCAAAGTTGTAGAAATTGTTGTTATAAAAAACTTTGTAGCAACATATTTTTTGTCTAGCTTCAAAGCCTACTGCGATAACTCCGAATTTTAGTAAATAATCGTTTTCGACTAAAAGTCAATTCATTTTCAACTTTTACCAGCTTGCTATGTTCTACAAAGTTGTTTGTTTTGACATATGCTACAATTTTGCTGAATACACCATAGTTGTATTTCTTCATGTTTTCATTTTATAGTAAATTTTCAGTTAAATTTACGCCATATTATAGGCCTTACAACATGAAATGGAGCACCTGAAAAAAAATATGGCATACCATGACTTGATTCAACACACCTTAGAGTACGTTTAAGGAGAATTTGGGAGAGATGATATTTTTCTATCTTTCTTAAAGCTACATTCTGTAACATACAGTTTTCAATAAAAACATACATCAGGAGCTCAAATAGAATCAAAACACACAGAAATCATGGCTATCTCTGTTCAGTATATGACAATTACCACGTGTTTTCATAGAAAAACGCTTAATTAGGCTTTTTGACGTTTAATCACCTTTCCCTTTCTAGCACATGCGAAGGAATGATGGTTTGTTTTCCTCCAAAAGATTTTCCTTCTTACTTACACTCCTTCGTTTTAAATGGCGCTGTAGTGTGCGTGCGTTCAAGGTCACTAAGCCTCATAGGATAATAATTAATAATTTTTATTAAGGAAGATCGCAGCAAGCCGTGCTTTGAAAATGACGTGTTTTGCTTTTGCTGCGTCGTTTTCGCGGAAATAAAATAAAATAATATTCCTTAATTCAACCGAAGTAAATGGTGAAATTATAGTTTTTCAAGTGCCTTGCGTAGGACTTTGTGAATGGAATCCCTCTCATAGTGTGTTACGGTCGTGTTTCTTAAGATGGACTGATCGTCGGTAGTTTAAAAAAATATTTTTTTCAGGTGCTCCATTTCATGTTGTAAGGCCTATAATATGGCGTAAATTTAACTGAAAATTTACTATAAAATGAAAACAAGAAGAAATACAACTATGCTGTATTAAACAAAATTGTAGCAAATGTCAAAACAAACAACTTTGTAGAACATAGCAAGCTGGTAAAAGTTAAAAATGAATGACTTTTAGTCGAAAAACGATTATTTACTAAAATTCGGAATTATCGCAGTAGGCTTTGAAGCTAGACAAAAAAAAGTGTTCTACAAAGTTTTTTATAACAACAATTTCTACAACTTTGCTGAACATACCATCTCACGATATTGACCCATAAAAAAGTTAGAGTATACGCCACTCTTGCGTTTAATGCAAGAAAAAAATAATTTCATACAAATTGTAGTACAATAAGTTTGCAACAAGTTCTCAGAAGTAGCCAAAGCTCTAATACCACAAATTTCCATTGAAAACCTCATGTCCGCCTAAAGCAGCTTACTGGACCACAGTGCACTGTTATAAGTCTTGAATATTTCATTGCACAAGGAAGCCACCTCATGCGGTTGAGAAAGACCATTTTCGGCCAAACGTTCATTCGGCCAAACATCCATATGTCAAAGATTCATATGCCAAAGGTCCCACCCCCGCTCACATGACCGAAGTTAAGTTTATTGTGTGTGTGTGTGTGTGTGTGTGTGTGTGTGTGTGTGTGTGTGTGTGTGTGTGTGTGTGTGTGTGTGTGTGTGTGTGTGTGTGTGTGTGAACAATCCAACGCCCACCGTCCGGCAGTCATTTTATGGAAGAAAAATGTTTGCAGTTAAACGAACTGTTGTCGACTCGACAAACATTTTTAGCACGGAAATTGGAAGGTGATAGCTCTGTTGGGTTCAAGTGACCCATTTCCGAATGCCTAGTTACTCACGTCCATTCCGAGATCACTTTCACTTACAACAAGCCCCTCATAAACACACTACAAACATCAAATGGATATAGGTACTGTGCATACACTTCCATTATCAAATTGTATTGTTTTGATGATGGCACGTATTTTGCAGTATCATTCAAATTCAGAAAGATCTCACCGGTCATTGTTGCTGATCTTTAGTCTTCATTTGGATGGCTTCCTGTGATGCTGAAGGATGCATTTATGTCTCTACAGAAGTAGCACTCTCGCTATTCGACCGACGTTTAGTTTATTCGACTCAAAATCAATTCATTTTTGGCTCATTTTTTCTAAAGTGGAGTAACTCAAATTAGAGCAAATATGATTGGGATTAGCAATTCGAAAATTGTAACGATCTGTTAATTGGTAGAGTTTGTATATAAATTATTAGCTCCTTAGGGTAGGCTTTGCGAGAGCATCAGCATTTTATGGATAAGGTAGGAAAGGGACAGTCGTTACAAAAACGATCACGAACAAACGCAGTACACTTCCAATATGTTGAGAAGCCAGCGACGGAATGATTAGGACTATGAATCCTCAGAATAAGGTGGTAATCTTTTTTCTTCTTTTAGCATTTCAAGCTTATTGCTTTCATAATTAGCTTATTGCTTGCTCTCAACCAAGTGTTCTAGATGCACTTCCACAGGTATTAATTGGAGAGCTTTCGATGAGGCAAATACCACTTTGCATTAGCATGATTGTGTGGCAAGTACAATCATACGCTATGCCCTTAACGAAAAACTCCTAGACTAGACCGGGAATCGAACCCAGCCACCTCCAGCATGGTGTTGTTTGTAGCTGCGCCTTTACTGACTGAGCTAAGGGAGGACCCAGAATAAGGTTATATAAGGTTTTAATAAACCGAAAGTTTATCATTACCCGAAACCCTTCGTGTACTATCGTGAATCTGATGGCACGAAAGATAATTTGGATCATGTAGTGCTACGACTGTCCCTTTCTTACCTTATCCATAAAATTAAATGGATAAGGTAAACCTTATCCATAAAATTAAATGGATAACGTCTTCAAAGTAATACAGCTAAAATGCTGATGCTCTTGCATGAACTACCCTAAGGAACTAAATTCATCTATATTAAAGATCGTTACAAACGCAATGCTTTACAAAGAAAGTATGTATGTTATTAACTGTGAACTTCTTCAACACTATAATCGTTACTCTTAGGTGGCACCTAAGAGCTGCATAGCCGGATAAGAATATTTTAAACCTTTTTCAGATCAGGCTTAGCACTGACTCAATTGTCCACTGTCTATGACAGTTACATAGCTGAAGAATCTATATTTACAGAGATCCTGGCTTGGTAAGTTTCTTAAGAAATTTGCTAAATGGAAATGCCAAGTCTTTTTCCATCCAAACTCTCCAAATCATAGCCATGACTGCCCACTAGGGTGCCAAAAAAAATCGACTTTTCGAATTTCAAAAACGGGTAGTGCTCAAAAGTTTCGTCTCCTCAAAAAAAGTCCCCATGCTAAATTTGAGCTCAATCGGACTTCATTAAGTGTTGGACCAAAGCGGTCAAAGTTTGACTTTTTTGAAACACGAAAAAATTTCCTCAAGGGGGGGTACGTGAAAATTCCGAAATCGATTTTTTGATTTTGATGCCAAATGTCTTAGAAATGCAATGAAACGTCGAGATCTGGTGTTATCTCGAAAAAAACGCCCCGCGTCGGGCCCGTTGTAATGCGAATAGCGCTTTAACCAGTCAATATTTTTCGTATAGGTTAAACCATTAAGTTTCTCACGTCTATCATCTTCTCTTCCAGCAGGTAGAAAGAATAGATTGTTTTACATACAAAAAAAACAAAAAACGTATGAAAACAATCCTATTCTTTCTACGTGCTTGAAAGAGAAAGATGATAGACGTCAGAAAGCTTAATGATTTCTCACAAAACTTTTCAATATTACCTATCTTACAATGAGAAATTCGCTTCTTTCGTTCTTTTTCATTAATTAGTGCATCAATATAATAATTTCAACCGATTTCTATCCACAGACTGTAAGATTAGCGCACGGACTACCAAAGAGAATTATTTACTAGAGACGCCTTTGTGGTCCTTTGGAAACTTTTGCGAGACTTACATTCGGAACGCGACGCTTCTTTAAGGTGAAATAGATCGGTGCCCTCGTCTAATACTAATCTTAGAGATTAAGCATTGTGCAATCAGTGAGTTTCTATTTCTGTCTTTGCAACCGTCGTTGCAAGCTAAGATTAAAAATTTCAGAGTTATCTATCCTACATTTACCGAATATTGTAGAGGAAGTCTTCGACTGCAACCTAATTAACAATTTTGACCGAGTAAACGTTTATTCAGCTGTTTATATGAGAAAGAAGAGTTTAGTCAGCCAAAATTGTTTGTTGGACCTCTAAGATGTGGGAACTATCTCATTAATACGGTATTTGCAGATATAACTAACCTTTTCAATGGTTGTGACAAAAGATACGTAACGAAAGGAGGGAACGGTATTGGTGATATTTCCAAAATTCATGTTGCTAGGTTTTTGGTACATTGCATCGCATATATTTTCTTAAATTACATCTGATTTTTTTGAACTTTTATACATTGTTCGATGTTCTTCAACTCAGTGCAAAATAAACTGTTTCGATCTTCATCCGTTAGATCAATTTCGAATTATATGTTTTGATTAATGCACATACTTCGTTCTGCATTGTCATTCACTACTTCCAAGCTTTTAATCTGTTTAATGGCATTTTCATATTTCGTTATCCACTGCGTAACATCAGTTTCCAACAATGATTCCGGAATCGCTAGAGTACATAACAAGTTTTTAGTATGCTGACTGCCTTGAACAAATGAGTGCAGCTGCAGTGTTGAAACGTCGTTTGATCCGACTATGGATTTAGTACACGCATTTGTTTTGTTAGATGAAAATAAAAATATTGTTAGAAATATAATGTTCTGCGTACGTCGAATTGAACAAAATAATTACCTGATGTATGTAAGGCTTCAATATATTTTTTTTATCTGCGATATCCAACGTTTCATCAAATAAACACAATCCGATGAGATTGCTATCCAAATACTGCAGATGTTTCAAGAACCCTTTATAGTACTGCTTTGGCAACTTCTTCGTCAACAGCTTCGTAGATTTTAAGCGATTTTATCAAATTAAGGTCATTGTTTGCAGACATTGCAGCACACGTAGACAGAAACCAGTTTTTCAAATATACTTTTACAATGAATACATTAAATCGTGCTAACTGTTGTTGAGTTGCCTTAGGTAACGCAAAATGTGTGTCGGTAAAGGAACATTTTTAGTGAATAAATAATTTTTGCCATCCATCTTGCATTATGGAAAGCACCAGGAGCTTCTAATTTTAAAATGTTCTTTGACTTTTCCACCCAAAAATATAAGCGTAAGCTGAATAACTTCGCGATAATCTTCGCGGTGATGTTGTTCTTTAATTGTCGCTCAAAAAATTCAAGAGATCCACCTCTCGCTGGTTGTTACTGATGATTTAACGAATACATCATTAAAACCAGAATGGTATGAGCTCTTTCTAAACGGTAGATATTCCGTCTGAAACCGCTTAAAAATCTCAACATTTGGAGATTGTGCAGTTTCAAATTGTAGTGCCTTGAATGCCTTGCCAACTAACAGCTCGTGTATGTGATGTCTACAGGGAAGTCCAATCAGCTGTCTTTTAAACATTTTGTCAAGATGTTGACACGCTCCTTTCTTTCGACCAGTGTTTGACGCAGTGGTATCAAATGATGTAAACATAACCCTAAACACGGAATAACGGTATAATTTAAAAATAATCAATAATAATATTGAAACTAATAGACATTACCTGTCTTCAAGATCCCAATCGACAACTGCATTGTACACCGCTTCTGCTTGTTCTATTCCTGTTGAATTTTGATGGGAGGAACAGCTAACAGCTTACGGATGCCTTCACCAGATACAACTATAGAGCCAATCGTCTCAGCTTTGGGGTGGCTTTAGATCGACAATATACTAGGAAGCAGTTTTGAATCCCAATGAACTGTTAAGTTAACCTGTGGCTTAAATGTTGCTCTGTTCGTTCTGCTTTTGCACACGAATTTCTTTTCTTGAATTCTAATGGACTCTTTGTTTAACACTAATGTTGAAACGTCGTGCTCAATGATTTCGCTAGGTGGCTGATATTAGAAATACCGCATTTCGATCACTCACTTTGCAGCGGTCCAAAGCAGCAGCCACATCGACAGTAATGACATTTTTTAATGGTGATTTAGAAGTTGAAGACGATTTGGAAGGACCTAGAAGAAAATTCTAAGAATCAATCGTTTGTTAACCACGAAAACATTTTAAAACATATTTGAAATTAATTCAATTTACACTTACCCGTATCTGAAAATCTTCGCCGATAGTACTGATAGAAGGAACGGACTCACTCTGGGTTTGAGATGAGGACTCGGAAATCACCATCAGTTAAATGTTTTCTTTCCTGTAGACTTGCTTCTTCCTGCTCACTTGTTCGTGGATTAGTCTCTGTCTGTCGCTCTGCTGTTTCTTCCCTCCTCAAATCACTACACGAGATAGTTGCCGTTGAAAAGACTCACTTGTTGTTGGAAGAGTTAGTTCTCGTTGTTCTTGCAAATACCGATATGCTTTTCTTTCTACTTTATTCTTCGGTTTATACCTCTTCCCGATATCGAAAAGGTTCTGCAATGAATCAGAGAAATCCTTCTCTCTCAATTCTCTCGCCGACATTCTTAGCTTGCGCTTCTGCAAGATTTTCCAGTTTCGTAGTACCGCAAGATTTTATGTTGCACTGTCCTGTCGTCGAGCAAATGGTTCAAATGCTTTTATTCCATGATACTTCAAAGCTTGTATTGTTAATTGTGCACTTGGTTTAGTCTCTTTCTTGCTCGCAAATGAAACATGAATTTCCGGAAAACTTCGTTGTATGTAGGCAAATTGAAGATTCGGGAACAAAGGTAGGTATTTTCCAACTCAGCCGAATATCCTCCATTTGAAAAACAAAAACTGTTGACTAGACCGCGGTTCCTCGTTCAAATATAAAAATACTGAATGAGTAAAACTAAAAATAACAATTCCTTATATACCAAATGTGTGGCCATTTCATTACCTACTCAGTCTTTCAAAACTGCTCGCTAGGGACGTATTCGTTGCCTACGGGTAGCTTATATTTGTTTGGGTAGATAACACTTCAGTAACAAAAAGCATTCGAAGTAGACGTTGTCACACCGAAGCGCGTATACCACAGCAAGCGGCAGGTAACGTACTTTGTTTTGATCCCCTGTAACGTACCTACTTGTAGTTTCTCGAAATGAAGCAGTCCAAGGCCAAGAACCTCTTTAGAAAAGATAAACAAAACTTTGTTGCACTTCGTAGTCGCCTATCAAGCTATTGTAATAATTTGGGTACATCAAAATCGTTCTTTTCCTTATTTTTGTCCATATTTTGATAACGGCACATTTTGTTAACTCATTAAAAAAATCATAATAAAAATATCTTAACGAAGTGTAGTATGCCAAAAAGAATCATGGTTTCAAACTATGCAAAAATTATTGATCTGGTAACTTGTTGCAAATATTTTGTTGCTTTTAATTTCCAACTCAAAGGACCACTCTAATGGAAAATAAATGAACCATCCTAATGAAATATCATATATTTAATATTGATAATGGCTTACGATTATATAAGAGATGTTTGATGCTATTATCTTATTTTTTTATTTTTCTATAAAATGGACCACCCTAATGCAAAACAAGTGAACTCACCTCTAATGAAATATCACATATAATATGCTAGCAGTTGCCAACGATGATTTAAGAAATGTTTCGGTACTATTGCACATGGATATCTCAGCAATTGAATTCAAATCCTCACATCAATTCATTTCACTCCTCCACCTCAAAAATTTCTAAGTCCCAAAAAGTCAATTTTTTCAAAAATTTTTTCGAGATAACACCAGATCTCGACGTTTCATGCATTTCTAAGACATTTGGCATCAAAAAACAAAAAATCGATTTCGGAATTTTTCACGTGCCCCCTTGGGAAATTCTTCGTGTTTGCAAAAAAGTCAAGCTTTGACCGCTTTGGTCCAACACTTAACGAAAGTCCGATTGAGCTCAGCAATTTTTGCATGAGGACTTTTTTCGAGGAGACGAAACTTCGGAGCACTACCCGTTTTTGAAATTCGGTGGATCAATTTTTTCCCATACATGCCATTGGCACCTCTACTGCCCACTACTCAAGTCGACTACTGTACCGGTATATGTTCCGGGGCCAGCTTGGCCGACACACCCCTCGCTTTGTTGAGCAAGTTTAGTAATAAAATCTTGCAACAGTTCAAAATCTCTTTAAAAAAAATACTAGAAAATTGTAACTATCATCAGAAATTCGTGGGAGAAATGGAAACAATATTTAAAATCCCAATACCCACGCACCTAACGCTAAGATCAGGTTATATTGCATTTATTTCAGGGAAGCAAAAACGAGTGGTACAAAGTCAAAAATGACTAAAAAGGACCGTAAGTTAAGCAAAATCGAAAGCATGACGATGAAACTAGAAGCAGAAAGAGCGGAAAAGGCAGGGATAACAGAGCAATTGAAGACACTGCAAGCTGAAGTGCAGGCTTCGAAATCAGCAAGAGAAACTACGTCGACTGTCGAACAAGATGTAGAAGACGGAAGCATGGATTTTGATACTATTCCTAGTGCGTCGAGCACTCATCGTCAGACAAGATCGATCGGAAGCTTGGATGGATCTCGTTTTCTGTCTTCAGTAAACCAGATGTCCGTTTCATCAATTACAGTTTCCGAATGTAAGCCTCTAGAAGGAGACGACGAGATTCATCGTCATACCTTTGAGATGTGGATGGATTTGCTCAATGACTGTATGGCTCTAGCAGGGATAGAGGACGAAGCAACGAAGTTTATTATCTTTAAAGTGAAGGTAGGTCATCGTTTGCTTACAACATTTAAGAATACGGCATCAGATCCTGAAGCTCCTGAAGCTATGCACCGGCTCAAATTGCTCGGACATATTGTTCCAAAGACGAAAATTTTATTTGATGTGTGTGTGTGTATGTGTGTGTGTGTGTGTGTGTGTGTGTGTGTGTGTGTGTGTGTGTGTGTGTGTGTGTGTGTGTGTGTGTGTAATCTAACACTCATTAGCCGGCAATGGTATTATGAAAGAAATCTGTTAACAACAATCCCTCAAGTGACCATTGGAAGCAGCTTTAATCCGAGAGCTAGAAAGTGATAGCTCTACTGCTGATCCAGCAGCCCATTTCAGAATGTCTGGAGAGTCACGCCCATTCCGAGGTTACTTTCACATACAATAAGCCCCGCATGTAAACATTACAGATATCATTTGGATAAGGGCACTCCAACACACTTCCAGATTTGGAAATGTTAAATTTCCAAACCAGGCACGTATTTGTTATTATTTAAAAATAAGGTTAACGTTATATAGTTCTAGTCAGATACATCTCACCAACTGCCGCTTCTTTCGTTACATTATCTTTTTCTTTCGTAAACATAAAACGATTAACCGCTCGACGTTGCTTCGTAATTAATTTCATGCACTCGCGACAAAATAAGCGCAAAAATTAACGTGGCCAAACCGCCCGTTATATATATAACCTGCATAAGAAAACTCTGTACACCACGTAGTGAACGCATCTGAAATTATGTGGCACGCTTTCCCGCACGCATGCCCATTGTCTTCGTTTGCTGCTTCTGATAAGCAAATGGCTCTTTTCTACAGGCACTGGTCTTCATTTTTTCACTCAAATCCCCGATATGAGGCGACTCTATATCGAACTTCAAAACTGCTAATAACTATCGATTCACTCGCGACAAAGCGGACAAACACTCAAACTCAATAATTACTGTCCGGATGCTCCAAAACTACCACTAATAAACAAAACTAAGCTGATGTTACTCTTCTTCCGGGTGCGGGAGCGCAGCACAAAAAAACACAAAATGTGGAAATACTACCCACACTTACACATTTCGGGTGGGAATCGATTGTATTCACTACAGGTTTCCCAAAGCACGCGGATATTTTATGATTTCACTGTTAGTTAAAGTTAAATTACGAATTATTGTCTGATTTTTTTCTCGCGAAAACGACGCAGCAAAAACAAAACACGTCAGTTTCAAAGCACGGCTTGCTGCGTTTTTTCAAGACGAAAATTTTGTGATGGAGCAAAAATCAGAAGAGTCAGACTTGGCATTCTTAACCCGAGTAGGAGAAGCAGCCCATCTTTGTGATTTCGAGAAAACGAAGGAATTAGAGGAAATTGTCAAGACCGTTGCGGAACATGCAAAGTGTAAGGTAGTCCGGAATGGATCGTTCAACGAATTAGTGGACAAGGTTCGTGAGATACAAGCAATACGCTTAAATGAAGAGTTCTTCGCGGTCAAGCATGAACAACGTGGATCTACAAAGGAATCAGCAGAACTAGCTCAAGTAAGAGCTGAGTATTCGGGGCCATTATCATCAAAGCGCAATTTTGCACAAAGGAATAACACTCGGCTTACACCTTATTAGAGGCATAATCCTCGAAACGACCAACGATATGAACAACAGGGATGGCGTACAAATAGAGGTGATACGAACAAACGGCAGATCGATAACAGGAATGAAGGGCAACGATCCGACAGGTGTTGGAGATGCTTCAGTTACATCCATTTGGCATCGGATTGCAGTGCAGCAAACCTCGTTTGTCGGAAGTGTCGGCAAGTTGGTCACATCCAGCGAGCCTGCTATCCTACTGCAGGTCCGAGCATCCAACGAAATGCGATGCGGGAGATTTTTGAACCGGAAACGAAACAGCTGAAAGTCGACGCAGTTGATGAGAAGGAAACAACCCCGAAATCAGTTGAACATGTGAGTGTCAATAACGAAAATTAAAATTGCATTTTTTAAGCGACATGCTTGATCGGCTTAGACCTATAACTTAAGTCGGCTGAGATTGGTTTTCGATTCAATTGATCGTTTTATTTATTGTTAACTTGAAATTAGCCACTCATGGCTGGCATTAAATGTGACTTCCTGATCGACTCGGGAGCACAGGTAAACACTCTTGATGAGAATACCTACAGGGCTATGAGGAATGATAGCAGGTACAGTAAGGTGATGTATAACATTAGGGAAGGAACGGATCGGTCCCTGAAAGCATATGCTTTTAAAGGATAGCTTGATGTTCTAGCCACCTTCGAGACGTTTTTGTTCATTTCGGCTGACCGCCCTGTACATCTTGAGAAATTTCACGTAGTCAAAGATGCTAACCGTTCACTACTAGACAGAGCTACGGCCTTGAGGTTTAGTGTTCTGAGGCTGGGAGTTAGTGTCCCATTGCTTGATGAGTATGGTAACGAAGATAATGTGTCAACAATAGCGTCAGTTGGAGTAAGCGAGCCATTCCCGAAGTTCAACATTCCAGCTGTAAAAATCAGCTATGATAAATCCCGACCACCTTGCCGAAACATATTTACAAATATTCCACAAGTGATAAAGCCATTGGTAGAAACAAGGCTTCATGAGCTGATAGCAGCAGGTATAATGGAACAAGTCAGCGAGGGTATGGACGTCTCATTCTGTTCCTCAATGCTATAGCCATTCCCAAAGGCAAACATCATATTCGCCTGGTAATCGACCACCTTTTGCTATGCCCACCTTAGAATCTATTTTAACGCGTACCAATTTACAGATCGTTACAAAATGCATCATTTTATATTTGAGTAAAGCTGGTGTAGTGGATCAATTAATACCAAAAAGTTGAATTGAAATTTGAGTGACACCACTTTTGACGAAAGTGATTTACAAATGACTCAATTTTAAGTCAAAGAGAGCGTCCGTGAAACCGTCAAAACTTCCAGAATTCAAGGTGTTCATATAGTTACAAATGTCTACACAACTCGATTAATTCAGAGTGGTTTTATCTAGTCTTTCACTAAGATCATCCATCAATAGATTCTGCAATCTTAAACTGATCATAAACTCGAATAGCATTTACGACCTAATCGTCGGATGGAGCAATCATCAATCCACTGGGCTGTATAAATTCGCAACAGTTGATCACGAAGAGCGTTTTTTTTTTTCACTATGCAAATATTGCTCCTCTCCCCTACCTCTTTTACCCTCGTCCGCTTGTGCTATCGGAGCTGAAGAGCACTGACATTATTCCATCATAATGGCGATAATGGCTAAGCCAAACCGATCCGGGCAACTGTGTGAAAAGTGTTGGTTGATGAGGAGTGGAAGAGGGGGGGGGGGGGTCAGCATTAAAATAAACGACAGGCACGACTCCTTATTCTTTTATGCTTAATTGACGCCCATTTGAGCCGGTATAATTCATCTTATTACCGGGCCTCGACCACCCTAGCTGCAGAGAATGCAATTGCCGACTGCTGCAGCAGCTTGATCGCATAAAACTGCAAAGTGCATTTGCATTATTGTGCCAGACCGACGACGACGACTGGGTGATGCGATTCGCCACGATTACGGAATTAGCCGGCGGGCGTCTCGCTGGCCCTCTCGCAGTCTCAGTCTCATGGTGGGGTGGCAAGTCTGATGAATTACCCAAAAGGTGAATCACGGGGAGCCCTTTTTGCGGATTATCGAAGCAGAATAAAGCCATTTCGCGTGTTGTGTAGGAGGTCCAATATGCTCCACAAGTCGAAGACGAACAGCTGAACGGACCCGGCGATGATAATGATGCATGCTGCAAGTCGAGACGTGAACATTACTTTCGGATTGGTCGATCAATAACCCAAGGGGAACCTTTAAAGGGCATGTTATGATATTTTGTTTGGTAAACTTTCGTCCAAATCCAGACATTCCTTGACTGCGGGAGGAAAAAATCCCCTCTGCCACGATCCCACAATCCAGCCGGAAAGCAAAACTTTTACGCTTTACGACGGAAACAACTGACATATTGTAATCCGAAGCGAGCCGCCCCTCTGCCCCCCGTCTGCCCTCCTTCGACACATTCCAGCAGCTGAGGCAGTTACACACATATTCAATCGAGCGAACTTGCTGCAGCAGGAAGAGAAAAATGTGCGCCATCTTCCTTTTGATCTGTCCCTCCAGGGGCCAGAGGCCATTAATCTTCCGGAAGCCGTCGTCCTCGTCGTCGTCTTCGTCGTTCGTCCGGCCAAGACGTCGACTATGACAACGCCGGCGACCGGGAAGAAGCTGCCGGCTGGAAGAAAACACGCAAGTCATATTACTTCCTTCTTCCTTTTTGCTGCACTGGGATCTCCGCCGGGAAGAAGGGGAAGGATTTCTCGCCCATAACATATTGGAGCGCGCCGAGAAGTTGAGCGGCGAATATTTAACGATGGCAAATTATGCGCTTCATAAAGTTTATATAAATTTAATTTGAATATTTATAGCGCTACTACATTCGGACGAGTTTGGGCAGCTTTGGGATGCCATGTTCCAGAGAGCGGAAAAGTTGAACATGTTGACGGGATGAAGCAATTCTCGCTGGAGATTAGTTCGGTAACTTTGTTTAGGATGAAGTTTGACGGGATGGAAATGCACCCACTTTTGATAAAGGATATGGGTTGCAGACAACCTTCCTCTTCAAATCCACCCCAAGTTTATTCAACCGAACTTCAATCGGACATAGAAAAGGCCACAAAGCCTGAATTTTCTTCACGATTGAACACCCAAATCCAGACCCGAAAAAAAAACAGAATAGAAAATCGTCTCACGAAGAAAATAGCGACAAATCGAAAGTTCTTCCGCTTGCGAAAGCACTGTTCCTCCTTCCACCAACAGCGTTTCCAACAAATTGAGCCTATTTCTGCACAGTTTCCCAATCCAACCGAACCATCCAGTCGTGACACATCCTGGCAATCGTTGCCAACCTCACATCCTCACAACCGCAAAGAGCCAATTTCTAAAAATTCAAATCACGCAGAAAAACCCGTCCTTCCTGTATCGGGAGTTTTCTCAAGCTCTGAACCCTGTCGGACGGTGCGTCAGGTGATGATTTATTTGAAGAAAAAACACCACTTTGCTTTTTTCAAACCAACTGCTCGCCGATATTTCCACTTCCCAATTTGAAAATTGACTAAAATGACCAGAAATCACAAACACCTGACCCACTGTCACACTGACATCACTGTAAAAGCTGCCTCGCCAGAGGCTGCTGCGTTCACCGACGGATTCGAAAATCCCACAAAGCGGCCTGCTGCAGTCAACGCACGAATGAAGAAAACACAAAAAAGAAAAAGGACGCCCCAATGGCAGGGGACAAAAGAGGGAAAACTTTATCGCTTTTCCAAATTTTCTGCATCATTGAATTTTCATGAATTATAATTTTGCTCACACCAGCCGTCGCGTCGGTCGTCAAATCTTCCACTCCGATGGTGAGGAGCTTTTGCAGGTCGGATGACGGAGGCTTTTGGGGATTTCCCACACGGTGAATGTCAATCGTTGACAGTTCGTGAATCAAACTGTACTGGTGTGGATGTGTCTGAGAAAAAGGGGATATGGATTTGGAGTAGATCGATGGTTTCAGGAGAGATGACTCAATTTTGATTGGCGGAGAACTGTCTTTTTCAAGTTATATGAATGGTTTTCTACGTTAGTCCTGTACTTTAAACTGACTTTTGAGAGCGTCTTGTGGAGCGATTTGAGTTTAAAAGTGATAAAAACAAGTCTGCGGAATTCAAATAAGAGATATACTGCTTGGAATGATTTCGTAAAACTACGCAACTAAATGTAAGGCATTCTGATTATACAATGCCATATTATTTGAATTAACTCTTTCAGGACTAAAATTTCCAAGCGTTATTTAACAGCAATTTGGTGTGTTCTCTGGGCGTAAGTGAAGACTCTACGGGGCTGAGCTGCAAGCAACCCGGCGGGTCCACGTGTCGCGGATGGACGCTAACCTCCGGAATCAATACGTCGCCTTCATGGAGGAGTACCTGCAATTGGGTCATAAAGGGTGTCCACAATGAAATTGCCCCACACAAAATTGATTCGCAAAATTCGAGTTTTCATCCGATTGCCATCAAATTTTCAGGGATTGAGAAATAACTATTGAACTTCATTTTACGATTTTACTCGTATTTTATTTACAGTCCATACGCAAATGCCCACACCTTGGCCTTAACCCCGGCCATAAGATTCTGCACAACCTGTGAATCAACCGTTTTTTGCATGTAAACCCATACTTTCTTCAGTTCCTCGACTGTCTTCACTACCTTAGGTCGTTTAAGAAGGTGCTGCATCATAATCGCCCAGTACTTCTCGATGGGGCGGAGCTCCGGAGTGTTGGGAGGGTTGAACATTTTCGGCACGAAATTGACCTTATTGTCCGCATACCACTTCAGCACGTCGCTTGGAGAAGTGGCATGAGGCCAAATCCGGCCAGAAGATTGTTGGGACGTTGTGGGCCTTCAGGTGGAAGCAGCCGCTTCTGGAGCGCATATGTGGCATGTGTAATAACATATCGTAATATGGCGCAATATTGTGTGTGTGTGTGTGTGTGTATGTAACAATGGCGTAATGGCGTGTGTGTATCATCAATATGTGTGTGCTGGCATGTATGGCTATTTTTTTGTTGTTGTGTTGTGTTTTTGTGTGTAATGAAACAATGGCGTAATGTATAATGTGTAATGTCTTCGATGAGTAATGTAATGAAATGTATGTGAAATGTAATAATGTAGCGTAATGTGTGTATAATGTAATGTATGTCTTCAATGTCTCATCTTGTATCTTCATCATATTAATGTGGCGTAATGTCCTCTGCTACTACTACCATTAATGTGTAGCTATATTATCTTATCTTTAATGTATGTAATAATGTCGCTCATGTGCACCAATGTCTTTATGTCTTCTGTATCAATGGCATGTCTTTATCTTTGGCTGGCATCTATCTTCTCATATGTAGCATGTATCTTCTTTTTTTTTTTTGCACACATAAAAAAAAAAAAAAAAAAAAAAAAAAAAAAAAAAAAAAAAAAAAAAAAAAAAAAAAAAAAAAAAAAAAAAAAAAAAAAAAAAAAAAAAAAAAAAAAAAAAAAAAAAAAAAAACTTTCGGTTCGTTCGATTCTGATTGCCACTACAGTTCTGCCTGGTTCTGGTTTCTGCCTGGTTACCGGTTTACCACCCCGGTTTCTGGTTCTTGCCGCCTGTGATTGAACCGGTTCTGTGATTCGTTGTTCTTACCGGTTTATTGTGGTTACCGGTTGGTTGCCGGTTGCCACGTTCTGCGCTTTACCTTACGGTTGGTTCTTTGTGGTTTACCCACCGCTGGTTGTTCGTTCTTGATTTGTGGTGCCGTTTGGTTATTGCCCGGTGCCTTTGCCGGTTGGTTGTTTACCGTTGTTGATTGGTTACCGCCCGTTACCGGTTGGTTGATTTATTACGTTTACCGCCGCGGTTGTGCGCCACCCACCTGGTTACCGCCGGTTACCGTTACCGGTTACCGCCGCCGGTTACCGGTTGGTTTACACGGTTGTTGCTGACCCGGTTGTTGTTGCCGGTTGTTTACACACACGTTGTTGTTGG
>JASCZW010008757.1:22500-47694 GCA_034211315.2 Aedes japonicus | reverse complement strand
TTTTCAATTGTAGTTTTAGCAGAAATTAGTAGTTATCAAATTTAACAAACAGCTCAAGGGCGTGTTCCACACCGCGAAACATAAACACACTAAACACGTACCAAACACAAACAATTCCACAATTAGCTGAAGAGCCCATTAAATGAAATGATTTAACTGAAATAGTTTAAGGCATAAAAACCACATAAATAAAAGTACATTTACCACAGCATTTTACTTACCCTTCATTTTAATCAAATTGGCAAACAGCGCCGGTATTGTTTATGCTCGGGGATCACCAGTTTTTACATGGTCAGCGATGTATGCCATCCGGGCGCATCATCTGTTGTCGTAATAACAGCGATCTGGCAAATAACGGAGTAGAACTCGCGCGTCAATTGTTCATGCTCATGTTTACTGACAATACCAGCGCAGTATTTGGTTTTGAACTTCAGCCATAGTGACGGTATTATTATGGTTTATTACCGAATCAATGGAGTCTGCCGAAGGTAATATTCTAACTTCCACAACATGGAACACGTAAGTTCGCTACATAACATACGTATGCCGCTACAGATTTTGCAGGTAATTTTCTTTGAAGACGAAGGCGCAACCAAACATGTGCTCACAGTTTAAAACAAGCTGACATCACGCTAAATGCGAACTCAAACTGAGGCAGATTCATACATATCCTTTAGTATATTTTTAGTGATGCACCATTACGTCTATTTTCATTATAGGCAGTGTCCACTTTAATTATGTCGCTTTCACATTTACCATTGATTCATTTTTACAAAATCAGTAAACTACCAGCTTTTATTGTCAATTTAGAAGTTTCTGAACCGTACGTTTCCAGAAGGAAAATAAATTGTAAAATTGAAAAATCATCTTCACAACCGACATTGGATTTGATAGATATTTAATCAATTAATGACTGCTTTTGATGTTATAAAAAATTATAAACGGCGTATGGACCAGCAGCAGAGGGTACGGCGGAGCGTTAACACACAACTATTAGATGGACTGGTTTTGCCGCCTGACGGTTTTGCCAGTTTGCATCTAAATACGCAAACAATAGGTACTTTCTTACGAAACCATTGCATACATATAGCATGTCTGAATAATTCAACAACTTACCGACATTCTTTTGCGGCTCGGTTTGAATGCTACAGTTGTGTTATTAGGATTGAAGAAGGTGATTGTGTTGAGGTGACCACCAGCTGGCATCATTATCCTTGTTGCAGCAGCATTGTTTGTAGTCTGTTTAATATTCAAAGCTAATAATTAATAATATTTTTACAGTTGACTGTCGCAAAAACTTCAACCGATTGAGATGCAAAATTCTGAAAACTTACTAGAGAAACGATGGGAAAGCACATGTTCCAAACTGTTTAAAGTTATTTGAAATTAATACATTATGATAGTAAGTATGTTAGAAAAATTTAATATCACTCTTTTTGAGGTACTGGTAATCTTTAAAGCACGTCGTTTGGTTTAATGATGATACCGAGTTGAGGCCTTTCTTCATCCAATCAGTGCTTTGCAACGCATTACTCTGGCTGTTTTTCGGTTCTTCCAGAAGAAATAAATTTAACCAACGCAATCATAATACCAACAGAACGTTCAGCTGGCATATTGAATTGTATAGCCGTTACTACATTTATGCCTGAGAATCAAAACATTGTCCAGATAGGGAATGTTCAGACATTGCTGGAACACAGTAATACTAAATGAACGTAACGCTAATGAAGACGACATAATAAATATTCAATTTTATTGTACAGTTTGAATACTTATAAGAAATACAACGTAATATGGTTCAGTTGATACATCAAAATCAGTAAATCAATCAAGAAATGACGACGATATGTCTGGTGTTCAATTTTTCACACGTAGCCATTTTAAAATTGCGGCATACGTACAAGGTATGTACCTGGAAAGAAAGAGGCGGGCCATAATGAATGCAAATTGTTAAACCTTTTCAAAACTGATTGGTATCGCTGAAAAATATCAAATAAGGTTGTTTCAATTAAAGTCTCGCCGTAATGAGCTGCAATAAATGATATTGCCACTTTATTTTGTTATTTTCATTAGTTAACAACGTACTACTTAAATAACACATGGGTACCAACCGATTGACGCAACATCTTGAAAATTATCATATTTTCGTTATAAGCACAAGCAAACAGACATTACAATTTCGTAAGTTTATTCATTGATCACGTATTGAACGGTCAATTTAAATTGTTTGAGCAGAAGCCGCCACAGATGGCACACAGAATAAGTCATCTTCTACGTTGACATTGCTGTGGACACTATCACCAAAGTTGAGCGTTATCTCATCACAGCGCCCAACAGATGCCGTAAGTGTGTTAGTGACAATGATTGTAGAGCAGCTGTCGTAATGTGTTATGTCTATTGTCTGTGTTACAAGCGTTTAATTTGTAACGATACTTTGTGGGAGTACAGGTTTATTTTTAGATTTTGCACCAAACCTTTGTTGCAGACGTCAAAGTAGCTGGAGACTTGTTGTATGTTATTTTCTAACAATGAACTTCTGTATCTGTGTCATATGTACCAAACCAAATGAGTTACAGAATAGATATGTTAAAATCACAGTGTTAAATATGTGATAATTGGACAAAGAAACGTTACCATCTTGGGTGTTTAGAAAAAAGACGTTTTAATAGCGTGCAAACTTATAAATAATCTGTTTAGCTAGCAGTTCTTATTTGTTCATTACTTTTACTTGAACTTTCATGTCTTGAAAAATATGCTATTATATAAATGAAGCTAAATTTTTTTACGAAAAATACGGAGTGAATAATATATTACTAATGAATGGGAATTGTTTAAAATTAATGCATTATCATAAGTATTCAGAGAAATGCATTGAGAACCAATATTTAAAATTAGGCCGTAAATTTGGTTTATTGAAAAATGTAACATTGCCAAGTTTTCAAATTTTCTCCAGAAAAGAAGACTAGAAGCAAATTTGAGAATCAATGTATGTCATTTACACTATATTAGACATGTTCAAATGCACTATGAAAAACCGCATAGAAAAAGATCAATATATTGACTGACTACATAACATTCTAAATTACAGTACTTAAAATACAGTTTTTTTTAATTTTTAGTATTTTAACTGAAATGGATTTTCTTGAAAACTGCTATGATGATTAATTTTACCAAAACCAAGAATGTGGACTTCCATAGAATTTGTCGAGATGGAAAGTAGTTCGGTTCAGAGTATTACTAAAACAAACTATTTTTTTAATAAAAACCGTGTATGGCTCAAAAAGACAAGATTTGATGTCATAGATAAAAATGTAAAATGAAGTTAATTTGATTGTTAACAAGTACATTGAACTGATTGTTTCACCTCCCACCTCTTGTTATAGTTTTGTGTCGCAGAATTTGTACACATTTAATTTTATTATTATTTTTATTCTAGCAGGTTGCAGGTAACTGTTGAACAGAAGATACCATCCACGCATTTAATGTCAACGTTTTCAATGTGTTCCATAAGACGGTTAAAGCATAAACGTTTGCCAGATTTACTGTCAAATGAAAAAGGCAAATTATTACAAGCCGATTTTGTAACAATAGCAGCAAAAAGTGCAGAAAGACGTCCAGAAGGAATTGTCAGAATAGTAATGACTAATAATTTTATAACAATCGTTTTTTAACCAAACTCAACTGATCAGTTTGAAGCATAAATAACTTAGGTAGCAACGTAACTGTCAAAACGGTTTCAGCAGTCATGATTGTAATTTCGACTATAACTTTAGCAGTCACTTTTACTACAAACAAGGTACTGTTAGCTATTAAGATGAGACAATATTGATAGCTTTTTCCTCAGTTGAAAAGGATGAAGAAGCAGGCTCAATTAAATTTTTCAGTTTTGGTCTGGAACTCAAATAATACTGATTGGAAAAGTTATATTGGAAAGAGTATCAACGAAAACATTTATTTGAAAATTCGGGAGGCGAGCCAACCATCAATGTTACCGCTGATCAAGTTAGTATTATTGAGAACATATGTTGACTATCTTACAGCTGACTACGTGGAGAAACTCAAGACAGCAAGCGAAGGTCAGAAAGAAGGTAGTGTGTTATCCTATTCAGCAGAATTCATTTGCTTTTGGTATACAAAAGTATTGTTTGTTATGATTAATGCCCAGGTGATTGCCACCTCCTCGTTACTGCCAGACACGTTAAAGGGTGGCCTGACAAAAATACATACAGAAAATCTTCTATGAATTTAATTGCAAGGAGAAAAAACCAGGGAAATTGAGAGATTCATCTACAGTATTAGTTTATATCTGCCAGCTTCTGTAGTTATACACTAGTAGTTCCCAGTTTATCATATTAAAACAAGAAATTGTTCAGAGAAAACGTTGCACTCACAACGAAATACAGGGTACCTGTTCAAAAAGATTGCTAATAGGCTTGGAATTGCAGCGTTACAACTGTGTCTCGTCGTAATAAGAACCTTCAAGGAGCGTCTGAGTGCCCAGCGGAAGAAAGGGAGTGGTCGAAAAGTGTCCAATGGACAGTAAAATGGCCAGGAAAGTCGTGCAGCAGCTCAATGAACCGTCCAACACGCCAATCTGCGATGTCGCTGCAAAAGTCTGAGGTGTCAGTCGGTTTTGGGCAGAAAACCGCGAAACGTGCTGGGTTGCGTGTGCAAAGTGCAAAAAGCCCCCAAACCGGAATGAACAACGAAACATCACTGCGAAAAACCGCGCCGGAAATCGATGCAACGAAGCTGCTCACCAAATCCGGGTTGTATCGTGAGGGACGACGAAACATTCGTCGTGCGCCGACTTCCACAACTTCCTGGGCAAGAATATTTCGCCGCCGGAGTCGAAGTTCTGACGTTCCGGAGGATGTTCGAGCAGATAGAACCACCGAAATTTGCAAAGAAGCTTCCACCCGTACAGGCGATTTGCGTGATGTGGTGAAATGAGTGTTCTCTCGCTCACTTCCGGAACAACAAACGGTGCGCGATTTACACGGAAGAGCGTCTCAAGAAGCGTCTATTGCCATTCATTAAAGAAGCGCCACAAGAATCAACTCTGTTTTGGCCTGATCTCAGCGATTCCTGCCACTACGCTCGAAACGCATTGGAGTGGTACCGAATGAGCCAACGGGAGTCAATTTTATGCCAAAGGATATGAAGCCACCAAATTCACCGGAACTTCGTCCAATCGAAAAATTCTGGGCAATTACGAAAACGGAGCTAGAATTGAAGAAAATTCGGGTAAAAAACAACATGCGCCCACCGGGGAAAATTATCGCGCTGTACAAAATTTGATGGGTGGAGTGAAATGGAAGGTGCGTGGAACATTCGGGATGGGAGACGAAATCTGAAATGAAACAAACGTTGTTAACCAAAAACTCATTAGTAGTTCTTCATTCCCTGAAAATTTCAAGAAAATCCGATAACTCGGTTTAATTTGATGTAGTATATATGTGTGTGCCATTTTTATCGAATACACCCTTCAAGAAGAAAGCTGAATACTTTGGGGACTTATGTTATGCGCACCATAGCTGAGACAACGGGCCTGCAGGTCTCGTTGGAAGCTGAAGGCGCCAAAACGTAGTCCACACAAACAGGCTGAAATTGTGGGATTCGAAAGCTGAGCTACAAACTGCTGACATCAAAAATCAGGCTGTGTTGAAACCTAGCATTAAATTCGATAATAAAACTCTGCCGGGACCACAGTTTTATACCTGCCAGAGGGAAAGTGTGTTTCCAGATCAGTGAAGCCATTTACACCCAACATTTTTGAGAAATTTATTTTTGAACTTATAGGTAGTGCTCTAGGATGTTCCTTCCTGTTTTTCGGGGAAGTTCATTTCCTGCGCTTTCTTTCTAAAACCGCTAAGGAGTCCCATCCTAACTTCCGATGGTAAAATTTTATCGACGCTTTGAGCAAGTCCTTTCTAGAATTTCTATGAAATATCCCTTAAATTTGTTGAAGTTTCTTCCTGAACCTCTGAGAGGTCCTGAGCTTTTTTTGGGAAATGTTGTTCTGAACTTCGGCGAAGTTTACTCTTAAATTTTTAAGACATTCGTGGAAATGTCTCTTCTGTACTTTGGGAAAGCTCTCTAGCACTTCTAGGAAGTTGCAATTAAACTCTTTGGAAAATTTCTCTGAGATTCTGGGAAGTCCATTCCTGAACTTCAGAGAAGTCTCTCTGAACTTTAAGGACGTATCGTTTTGATTTTTGTGGAAGTTTGAGTTTTCCTGAGTTTTTGAGAGATTATAGGCAGAAAGTTTTTTCTTGAACATCAGGGATGAAATTTTTAAATTGCTGGGGAGAGTCCGAGAGCCTCTGAAAAGTTCCAAACTTCTATGAAGTCCTCTTCCCAAAACTTCTTCTCGAAGCACTGAGAAGTTATCTCCTGTTTTTCGGGGAAGTTCTCTCCTAAACATCTGAGAAGTAAAATTCTGAATCTCAGGGAAGTCTCCTTTCAAATTTTCTAAGATGTGAATCCTGGAATTCGGGGATGTTTGGACCTGAATTTTCTGAGATATTCCTGCTTGAACTACTTAGAAAGGCATTTTTTACTCCTGAGAAGTTTCTGCATTACCTTATTTCTTTTTTTCTTTTCTAAGAAGTCTCGTTTTGCACTTCTTGAAAGTATCTTTCTGAAACTCTGGGAAGTCTCTTCTAAATTTCTAGGATGCAAGGGCACATTCAGGGTAGCTAATTTCTATACTATCTAGATATCTGGGATTAATTCTATAAACCACTTAAGTCAAGGGTAAATTTTCAACTCCCAAGTGCAAAGTGTATTTCTACGATGTGCTTAGAAGTACTTATTTTATTTTATTTTATTGACGCATAATGGGGTGAGGCGTCATGGTCATCAGTTTGAGTACAAGAACTCAAACCTTACATAATACATCAGGGGATTGTTGGATGGGCTACGTAACGTTTCTTCCCATGGGGGATTTAAATTTTGCGGATACACTATTAGTGCACACTAGAAGTGTACAATGATATTGCATCACTACCCACAGGATTGGGGAGGGGGATCATTGTTGGTATGTAAGGATATAGGGAGAAGAGTAAATACATCAGTCATTTGCAAATATAATCTTTTATCTTGTTATTAACCCATTTCCGTCCGCTGTTGCGTATACGCAACAGTGGTTTTGAAAAAATTCGTGTATGTATGTATCGTTGAATATGATCAAAACAAATTAGTTTGTTTGAAAGGTATAACCTTTGGTTATCTTACCGACTGTGTTCACACACACCAATAGAAAAAACTCACAAATTGCATTGTATGAGTTGGTACATGTCTTATGGACACAATTTCAATCATAAACCAGAAGTTAATGGTTATATTTTTTGTCGTTTCACAATGGAATATGTTCAAAAGGCCAAATATTATTTGTAGCTAGTTAACCATCCATTACGGTGTGGCTGAGGTAAACCATTTGAGCTTGAAAATGTATGTTGCATTCTATTTGTCGAGCAATGCGCCAGTGTTGCGTATATGCAACATGCTGTCACGGTGTTCCTAAGCGTCAAAAAAAAAACCTCTAAATATGCTAAATTTCATTAATGCATCCACAAGACTTAAAGGGTGATATGGTCAAAATTTGGTCAAGGGAAAACGCGTGTAAATCGGTGAAATCGTTTATTTAAAAAATCAAATTAAATTTCTTTTTCAAGTTCAATTAGTATAAAATTCAGGAAAAATATTCAGTTAGGCTTCCGCTTTTCCAAATCCGAATTGCCGGGCCTTACGCTTGACCCCTGCCATCAGATTTTGTACAGCCACCTTGTCCACCTTCTTCGCCGCAGAAAGCCAGTTTGCCTTGAACTGCTGCTCGTCCTTAGCAGTTTTTTTGGTCTTCTTTAGGTTCCGCTTGACAATAGCCCAGTATTTCTCAATTGGGCGGAGCTCTGGCGTGTTGGGAGTGGTTCTTGTCCTTGGGAACCACCTGCACGTTGTTGGCGGCGTACCACTCCATGGCCTTTTTACCGTAATGGCAAGATGCCAAATCCGGCCAAAACAGTACGGAACAACCGTGTTTCTTCAGGAAAGGCAGCAGACGTTTATTCAAACACTCTTTCACGTAAATTTCTGGTTGACAGTCCCGGAAGCTATGAAAATGCTGCTTTTCAAGCCACAGGTACAGATGGTTTGCCAAACCAGATATTTCTTTGCGAACTTTGACAGTTTCGTGTGCTTGAAAATATCTGCTACCTTTCCCTTCCTTTTGCCGTATAAAACTCCTGTCCCGGAAGCTGCTTGTAGTCGGCTTTGACGTAGGTTTCGTCGTCCATTACCACGCAGTCAAACTTCGTCAGCATCGTCGTGTACAGCCTCCGGGATCGCGCTTTGGCCGTCGTATTTTGTTTATCATCGCGATTTGGAGTCACTACCTTCTTGTAAGTCGATAGTCCGGCTCGTTTTTTGGCTCGATGCACGGTTGTAGACGATACACCCAGCTTATTTGCGGCATCTCGGAGAGATAGGTTAGGGTTTCGCTTGAAACTACCGGCAACTCTCTTTGTCGTCTCAGCGGCTTCCGGTTTTCGATTTCCCCGATCCAGACTTCCTGGCTGTCGACAAACGTTCCCCAAACACTTTAATTACATTTGTAACGGTTGATTTGGCAACTTTTAGCGATTTTGCCAACTTTGCGTGCGAGTAGCTCTGGATTTTCGCGATGCGCGAGCAAAATTTTGATACGCTGCTCTTCTTGCTTGGACGGCATTTTTGACAACTGAAGAGTGAATTCCAAAATCAAAATAAGAGCAACATTCTACACACACACACACCTTCAAAATGAGGGGTGTTCAAGTTGATATTGACCAAATTTTGACCGTATCGCCCTTTATATTTTGATACGATATCGTCGAAAAGAAATGTTTTGTGGAAAACGGCGAAAATGGGTTAATTGTCAACAATATCTTCCAAACACCTGTTTTGCTTGATGTTACTATAATTCAAGGCTTGATCTCTTGTTTTAAGATGAGATTTTGCTTCTTGTTTCGCGAATTTGTCTTGAAATTTGGTTTGATTTCTTCAGCAATACTTCTTTTGGATGACAAGGTAAATCGTCCATTGTCGATGCGCATTGTAAGAGCTCCGTTTTTCTTCAAAACTAAGAATGAAGTAAACAAAATTGCCTCTCGGTAGAAAGCTTTGATACAAGCATAGCATCTTGGGTTACCATTTCCATTTTCATCTCATTTCTTAGCAATTCGCGCAACTGGAAAACGAAAGATCGACGCGTAACCATCGGATTTTAAACTTTTTATTTAAACTTAATGTTATTTATTTTTGGAAGTTGAAAGTAACTTCACAACGAAAGGAATAAATTGAATCATACATCAAACTCCTATAATTCCGAATATGGATCATGAGATGAATAATGGAACAGGTTCCCCTATGTGATAATGCTTTCCAAAAGAGCGCTAGGTTGTGATAATAAACTGTGCAGGTTTTTCAACTGCGTTTAAATGATCATGTGCAGCATTCTAACTATTCGCAAATCCTGTACTTGACCAACGATCACTATCTCAGTATAATAATGTTTGTCGATAGGAAATACTGGCGGATTTTCAATAGCATTTTTGGGCTGCATTATCACTGATCTGGCAACACTAGTGTGCTTCTTTCCAAAATGGTAAAGCACTGGGACCTGGTAGTTGAAGTTAAACTACCTCAAGGTTTTGTCAGAGCCCAGGGAAATGATGCGCTTAGAAGTACTTTAGAACAAAAAAAAATCAGAGATCTAAGATTAATTTCAGAAACTCATCTCCTTTACTGTTCTTCTGAGTCTCCCAGCGATCAAATCTTCGGAAAAACTATTGCAAAGTCCCGAAGCAGGAGCAAGTTTAGTAAATAGGTACTTCAGCATAAATGAAAAACGAAAAAAGAACTTCACCAATTTCCAATTTCCTCATTGATAAGCTTTTCCCTCGTTTCCTCATCACAAAGTCCATTGATGTGCTGTGAAACGAACAAAGCCGGGATGCAATCACATCCAATCCTGCTGTCTCGAGGGCTGTTAGGTACCGTAGCTGTCGTCGAAATCACTCTGCAGGTTCTAGCGAAAAGCTCAAGTGACATGTGCCATGTTCCCGTGGGTCCGTTACATCCATGAAAATATCATTCAGTAGGAAGTGACACGACAAGAGAAGTTGCACTTTTTTTGCTACCTATAAATAGTTGATGCACATTCGCTGAGCTTTGCCATCCGGTGTCGCAACCGTTTGTGCGCGTTGCACTTCTGCTGCAGCAAATCCATGAATTGAAAACGGGAAAATTCGATGTTTTGAAAAGCAGCCAGACAGCCACACTTATCTGGAATATTGGCTCGCTCGGGTGGAATGTAGGACCGAGCGCTTCAAAGAGGGATCTTCTTCTGAAGAAGTTTTGAATGCCCGCCAATTTGCCGATAGCGGTTGTGGTCGTTTTTGAAATATTAGTTCGTCAGAAGGCAATTAGCGTTCTGTCCGAGTTGAAACCGTGATTGGAAATGGTGAGGTTTGAAGTATCGACGTTCGAGTAGAGAAAAATTGGAAATTTGCCATGTGCCTTTTGATTTGTTTTGAAAATTTCATATGCGTTCCTTAGCAATGAGCTTGACCATATCGAAGCAGGCATGGCTACAATTTGCGACCAATCATGTTAAAACATTTATTAACTCCGATATCGACGGTAGGTCGAACCTATCCATTTCCAGCTCGGGCTGGTTACTAGGTTGTTCTCAACCGAATGCAGCTAAGAAAGGCACCATCTTTTGAGATACAGATATTGAATGGCCTATTTCTAGCCGTAATCTCGTTCATTTGGTGAAATGGAATCGTCGAACGTTGTAATCGAATTCCTTGCTAATCCGGGTCTCAAAGCAATATCTTGCGATGCGAGACGCTCGGATGGAATCGATTCCGTGTGGGTGGCATATAGCGAAGTAATGCTGGCTTATTGATTGACCTGATTAAGCCGCTGTCCGCTTTTGGGAGGCTATCATACACCGCTCTAATGCTAATAAGTGTGACAAATATGATCGCAGTTTGACATGCGAGTGTTGGCTTGTCGGTCAGTAGGAACGGTAGCGTTGGTGATGGCATGAGGGAACAAAATGGGTCAACTGGGCAATAAGCAGGAAATCTCAACAAAACTAACGATGTTTCTGATTTTTGGAGCAGAGAGGGGAGGAAAGATTCCAACGTTAAATTCTTGAAACCCTTAGAACTTCTACGCAAACTAGAACCACCAACACATGGAATAACATTTCCCTGACAGTATGGTGATGTTAGTTTGCGTGTGGGTGAACATTTACGTTTGAATCTTTCTTCCCCTCTTTGTTTACAAAATCATATACGTCGTTTTGAATAAGTTGTCGAGAAATGAAGAAAGCTGAGCTTGATGAATATTTTCTGGAAATGTTAAAAACTGTCTCCGGCTGTCTCCAGCTTTAATGTCATTTACATTATGAAACACATTTGGTCAGTTTGCTCTGGTGTCTACCAGCAACATGAATGTAGCAAAATACTGTCAGATATAGAAAATAGATAAGGCAATCGAAACTATTTTTGGTATCTTTGAAAATTAATGGGAGATTTTTGAAATTTATTGTGCATTAGAGAATTGATCGAAATGATTTTGAATACGAATGATAAAAATATTCTTTCTCATAAGATGTAGGGCCATTGGACCGAAGCCCATTTGGCTGAATGGGTCATTAGGCCAAAAGACTAAATTTATGAGGCTGAGTGAGTCATTAGAGCGAATGGATTATCAAGCCAAGTTTAGAAAAGCGGGAGAACGAATTGATTTGTATTTTATGAATTCTTTGTGACAAGAAATCTATGAGCTATGAACTATAAAATTAAGTCTTTTCATATGCAACTAATATATTTACACAGATAAAAAGCAACATAAAATTTGCAGCGTTATCTATTGCACATAAGGCATGCAAGTTTAAGCTTGATAACGCCTGAATCTAGTCTGTTGTATGAAATATTGCAAACCTTGTTGTATGGCACATGAAAGATTGCAAATAATTTCGTTGTTTACGCCCGTTTAGCTTGGAATGAAACGAAGGAAAAGTTCAACGCACCATTTTTCTGTGTTTTTCTGTCTGTCTGTCTGTCTGTCTTATTCTTATACACTCGGAAACTACTGAACGGATTTGCGTGAACAATTGTACGCAAGGGTTTTTGGGCCGGAAAAGGTTCTTAGGACAGTTCGAACCCCCCCCTTCAACCAATTTCTGCATAACTCGAGATCTAATCAAGCAAATGGAACCAAATATCGCTTGTGGAACTTCCGAGAGGCAAAAAATATTGCAATGTTGATGAGGTCCTTCCCTCTTTTAGAAACGCTCTTATAGACACAAAAAACCTAAATTTGAGCATGATTCAAAAACAAATCAAGCAAATGGATCCAAATCTGGCTTGTGGGAATATTGGAGGCAGCATTTTTTTTCTATGAATATTTGAGGCCCCTCCCCACTGTAGAAGGAGCGGGGGCTCGCATAAAGATGAAATACAAATTTCTCCATACCTCGAGAAATAATCAAGCGAGTGGAACCAAATATGGCGTGTAGGCACCAAATGCTTCTATGGTGGTTTGAAACCTATCCTCCTTCTGAAATAGGTGGAGTGACTTTCATACAAATGAAACACAAGCTTGTGCAAAGCTCAAGAACTGCTCAAGCAAATGGAACCAAATTTGACATATGGGGGTTGTTGAAGCAAGAAATGTTTCAATGTTGGCTTGAGACCCCTCCCCTATGGAAGGCCTTGTTCCGGAGCTGGAAAAATGGAAGAATGACATAGTTCGTGAGCTGTCCTATAAGTTTGTGAGTAGAATTTGAACAGCGTACATTCAAAAGATACCTGGAGACCGAAAGTACCAACAATCAGTATGGTGGCGGACTTCGAGCTAATGTGGTGACACCTGCCATCGTGAAGATCGTCGAAATACGCCTTAAGAAAAATCCTCGACGTAGTACCACTAAATTGGTTTAAGGGATGATCTCAACGCATCGGAACGAAGTCTCCGTCGAATTCTGAAAGATAAACTTCACACCCAGCCCTACGAGTTTAAGTTCTTTTGGTGAGGCAAAACAAGAACTGGATAAAGGCGAAGGTGCTGCTCAAGCCTGCCGCAAAGAAGGTAACCAATCTTTCTAGCATCTATGCTCCCAACGATAAAGTACAAATTATCACACTGTTACTCTACATGAAGCGTTTGGTACGGGAGGTCCACGCTTCTTCCTTCCTTGATTCAGAGTAGTAGAGCGATTTTTAGATCTTTCTGGAACCGCTCTATTTCTTGGAATCCTCTCTGCGGCACATACTACGCGGTTGGCCTGGCCGATGACAAGAAAAATGATGTATTCAAGAAACCATCATTTTCCAGGATGCCTTCAAGAATTGGCTGCGTTAGTGTGAGATTAGATTAGATTAGATTAGATTAGAAAGTGCTGCTCAAGACTGCCGCGGACCGTACTTGCCCCTAAAGGAATGAAGATCAACCAAAACACATATCGAAAACTAGTTCTACCGTGAACCGAAAACCGTGTGCACGTTGGCAATTTGGTTCCAGGGATTGGGTTTTGGGATTTGACTATGAAAAACCAACGGTAGATTGCGGAAATGAGCCAGGGTTGATTTCGAGCTCGGAGCGGCCGGCAAATTCGACAGACCTAAACCCTATGGACTTTGCTGTCTGGAGTATGTTGGAGGCCGAAATCTGCTCTAAAAAACATGAAGTTGTATAAGCTCTTTAGCGACATCTGGCAGCTGGGCTGGGATAAAATACCATAAGAGCAACTGCGGGCCTCCTCCGATGTGGTCCTCGATCGTCTGTGGCTTAAAGTCAAGGGCAAACAGGGTGAACTAGACCAGTGTATTTTCAAAAAGTGATTTGTCTTCAAGCGAAGTTGAATGTCCCTCTTAAGGACTGCTGGAGTGCTGTAAACAGCTGCATAAGCAACGCAGCTAAGAACGTCGGCATGTACGTAGAATGATTTGTCGGAATGATTGGTTTGACGAGCAGTGTAGTGATATTTTGCAGGAGAAGGACGCAGCGTAGATGGTTATGCTGCAGCAAGGAACCCGGCAAAACGCTACAAATAGCAGACCCGCGATTTCCGAAAAAAAAACAACGCTTGGAACAAGCGGAGTGTGAGGTGATGGAGCAGCTGTGCAACTTGTGAACTGTGCCGTTCGCAAGGAACACGAAAGGCCTTGTGCCCCATGAAAATGTGCAGGGATAAAGATGGAAGCATTATGACGGTCGGATGTGAGGTAATTGAGAGGTGGAGGCAGCACTTTGACGAACACATGAAGAGCGGAGAGGACGTAGATTGTTAGGATCAATACAATGGAAGCAATGACTTCATCAGTACGGCAGATGAGCGTAATGACCCCAATTCCACGTTGAGGGAAGTCAGGGTCAAGAACAATTAGACAGCCGGTAAGAATGCTATCGGAGCTGAACTCATCAAGATGGGCCCGGAAAAGTTGGCCGTTTATCTGCACCGACTGATAATCAGAGCACAGCTACCGGAGGATTGGAAGGAAGAGGTAATAAGCCACATCTACAATAAAGGCGGTAAGTTGTAAGAACTTCAGCCCGATCGCTCTTCTGAATGCCACCTACAAAGTGCTATCCCGAAGCATCTTACGTCGTCTATCACCTATGACGAATGAGACTACTCGGATCAGATCTTTACCATACGGTAGATTCCATGTCGCTTCGCACCATTATTTTTTCGATTCTAAGGCGTCGTACAACAGTATCGACCGCGTAGAGCTGTGGAAAATCATGTACGAGAACGGGGTTTCCCGACGAATTGAACCGTGAATATTAATGCTTTCTGTGCTACGCCGGCTAGACCGGGCGGATGGGAATGGGTTGAGATTTCGACATCTTTCGTAACCTTAGATAGATTGAAACAGGGAGATACGCTTTCGGACTTGTTGTTCAACATTGCTCTCGCAGGAGCTATTAGCAGAGCTGGCGTGTAAAGGAGTGGAAGGAGTTCATCTTCACGAAATCGCATATACTCCTATGCTTTACGGACAATATCAATATCAATGGAATTGACCGTCGAGCCCAGGAAGAGGCATTCGTGCATTTAAATAGGAGACAGGAGAGTTGGTCTCACAATTAACGCTAGTAACGGAAGAATTTGTGTATCCTGGAACTTTAGCGTCGTGGAATAATGATCGTATCTGTGAGGTTAGAAAGGCGTCTCTCAGCAACAAATGGTACAGTATCCGGAAACAGATAAAGTTCCCTAGTTTGCAAACGAAAATTCCCGTTGTATAAGACTCCGATACTGCCAGTCGCTTTAAACGGGCATGAAAGCTGGACTCAAAGGCAGTCGCCCAGAAAGCATTCGGGTAAGCCTGAACGCAGGTGCTGCGAACAGTACTCGGCGGTAAACAAGAAGATGGTATCTGTTGGCGTCAAATGAATCACGAGTATAAAGAGATGGATATTGTCAAGCCGATAGAACCCGGCAGGCTGCGCTTGCTTGTCACGTTGCATAGGTGCCGGAAGCGGTCTGGGCGAAGATAATATTCAGTAGAGAACCTGGGAGAGACCGTCGACTCCTGTGGCAGACCACGAGCACGATGGTTATTTGCAGCGATGTGACCTACGGGTCTCCAACGTCCAGGGGACTGGAGGCGATTGGCCCAGGACCGGGTCCAGTGGAGGAGATTCTCATAAGGTACGCAAATAAGTTCTCGCTGTTTGTCGGTAGATGGCTCTAGCTGTAAGAGCTGGTCGATTTTGACATATCCAAAACGTCATGAACCAAGGTCAGGTATATGGTAACAAACCGGTTCGACACATTACTGATTTTGTTTTTGCGTTATATACTTCTGATTGTGAAAAAGTCTCATTTTGTGCCAAAAAATCGTCATTTGCGGGTAGTGTCTTCCAAATAAAACGGCGCATCGCGAGCTCGAAAGACTGCACGAAGATGTAACTATAGACGAATTTCAAGCCAACTCGTTCGTGATTGGCAGCACCTTCTCAGAGTTCAATGACACTTTGTGGGTGTGTAGACTATGTCTTTTCAAGCAACTTTGCATACTTTGTTTTTTCTAGACTACCATATGAACAGGGCTTAAGTTTTTTGATCATTTTTTTAAAATCAACGTAACTCAAAAAGGAAAAGACTAATAAAAAAAGTGATGTATGGGTGATTTTTACTGAATTGTCCTAACTTTTCTGAAAAAAATTGTAAAAATTGTAAAATCGATTCTTACACGCTAAAAAACAAATATTAAAAATTTAAAGTGAATTTGCAAAATATGGCTATTTTAGAATTGGTCGAGTTTTTTTTCACAATATAGTTAATATAATTGTCTAAGAATTCGCCAAAAAATCGCAAGATTGGCACTTTTAAGGAAAAATTATTTTTCTAACAACAAATTTTTCATGTCCAATTTTTAACGTGTATCGCTCCAACTCGACTTCTAATTCGTTCCTAAAACCACACGAAAGCCAATTAATTTTAATTATAATGACAGTTTGATTTCGTTAAGGTCTTTTAATGTTTGAAAAATCATGGCTGCTATTTGGAACATGGCTTATTTAAAAAAAAAAATTTTAACTCAAGTGATAAAACAATTAAATCAGGTGGTTGATCTTGTTTATTACCAAACCTCTGAAGTATATTACAAAGGAGGACAAGGCTGAGTGGAAAAAAAAGCTTTAACATAATATCTGAATCCATTGACCAATGACTCAATCGCAGCTAAGCTGTGTATATCAAAATTGCTAGATTTCATTAAACAAAATTCAATATATTGCTCAAACGTTAGTTTCATGTCAGATGGAGAAGCGGCCTATTAGCAATTTCAACTCCATATATGGATTGTAACGTCTCATGGGACAAGTCCATGTAATGCTATTGGTGGCAATCCCGCGAAAGGCAAAAAAGACAGCCTCTCGTCAAGAATATGGAAACAAAATTCCAAACTCTCGAAAACTGTATGACTGGGCAGAGGAACAGTCAACAGTAAGACATAAAACCGAATTTCTTACTTCATATCAGTTGAACAGTTTGCATAAAATTTCTCAGAAGAATTTGAGGAGTGCTATAGCCACGGAAGACAAAGTTACCTGCAACACAGGTTCATTATCAAATTTCAGCTAAAAGGTTACCTGATTCAAGGGATATTCCAAAGAAATTCACTTTGCATGTGCAATATTTATAAATTAAATATATGAAGCTATATTAATTACAAATACGTGAAGATATACATATAAAAAATAAATAAAATAAACCCCTTACCAAAAAAAAACCTATGAGCTCTCATTGAGATAAACAGTAATTCGAAAATTAATATAACGTCATTTTTGAATCGATTTTAAATGGATATGCATCAAGTGGTATGAAGTTAGAATTTTTTGCATGCATATCCATTTAAAGCCCCATCGCCCCTGAAAATAGGCAAATCCGAAGAAGCAGTTATGAATGACTTGTACTTAAACGTACACTTTTGGTTCCGTTTTACTGATGTCAATGGTAATTTAATGTTCTTTACCCTTTTCAAATGATAGTCTAGATGATTATTGTTTTCTACCAATTGTTCAATACATTCAATTCTCTATGACTGCTCAATTTTATTGAATTCTATAGGGGTGTAGAAGATAATGACAAGACGAGTTAGCGTGATACATGGTAAAAATAGGACATGAATAAGTTGTTGTGAGAAAAACTTTTTTTTATCTTAAAGGTACCCATCTTGCAATTTATGGCGAACTTTTAGACAATTATATTGGTTTTAATAAGAAAAAATTTCGTTCAATTCAAAGATAGCCATTTTTTGCAGATTGACTTTAAATTTTAAAATATTTTTTTTAGTGTGTAAGAATCAATTTACAATTTTTACAATATTTTAAAATAAAAGTTTAGACAGTTTTCTTAAAGTCGTTTAAACATCACTTTTTTAAATGTTTTCCTTTTTGAGTTATGTTGACATGAAAAATTTGTTGTTAGAAAAACTTCTTTGCTTAATAGTGTCCAACCTTAAGGCAATTATATTGCCTTTATTAAAAAATATTCGTTCAATTCTAACATAGGAGTAAGTAAGTTTTAATTTTTTTCTTAGTTTGTAGAAATCGATTGTACCATTTTTACAATTTTTTTCATAAAAGTTAAGATAGTTGTCTAAAAGTCTCTTTCTCTTTTGAGTTTCGCTGATTTACAAAAATCGATCAAAACACTTAAGTCCTTTTTCGAATGGTAGTCTAGCATAAATTTTGACAAAACAAAGTATGCAAAGTTTCTGAAAAGACAGTCTACTACACCCACCAAGTATCATTATAATAGATCGAATTTTCACGTTAACTCATCTCAGTTGTCATAGTTCTCTCAGAATCTATAGACTCTGAGAGGGAGCCGCCAACCACTGGATGAGCTGGCGTGAAATTCGCCTATAAGCGAAACAACATGCCGCAATTGGTTCCATCGCTTCAAAAATGGTGATTTTGATGTTGGAAGACAAAGCCACGTGAGGCCCGGAAACCTTCGAAGACGCTGAATTTGAGCCATTGTTCCATAAGAAATTTGAGCCAAACACAGAAGAGCTTTCTTCAGCATTGTTGCATGCGTTGGGAACGATTTCGAAGCAAAAATCGGGATTCCTTATGATTTGAAGCCGCACACGACGAGCGTTTTAGTTCAAACACAACTGCTCCAGCGCCAAATAAAGGAAAGGTTTCCTTCATCGCATCGTGACGGGTGATGAAACATGGAAACATTACAGCAACCAAAAAAAAATCCACCTACCGTTTTCTTCGAACAGAAGAAGAAAATCAACACTCCCGCTAATGACAATTGTTTGGCACAAAACTAGACATTTTCACTCAACCAGAAGTATATAATGCAAAATCAAAATCTCTAATGTGTCAGAGCGGTTTGTTTACCATATGCCTAACCATGACGTTTTGGATATGTCAAAATCAAACTCTTACTGCTAGAGTCATTTACTGACAAACAGCGAGAACTTACTTGCGCACTTAATATATTCTGAAGTACCTATATTCTAAGTGAAAAATTGCCTGTGTGTAGAAAATCGTTCCTGTTCCCTATACCTAAAATATCTAAATCAAGATAGCTGTGAAATCCCACATTCCCTTAGTAACCCTTGCACGTATCAGTGCAGCAACAGATTCAAGGGACATTTTTCGTCTGACAGCTTTCTAAGCGCTTGGTCGGCAAGTCAGTCCCATTTGAAGTATAAATTGTCGGAAACTTGTTGAAACCCCGTCGCCGTCCTGGTCGTCGGCCGTCAGAGGCATTCAATTTGAATAGTCTACTCCCGGTGGTGGCTGCAAGAGCGGCAGTAGCAGCTTTGCCATCCTTCAGATAGTTGAAGCATAAGCTCCATCAGTTGCAATAGTGAGAAACATATCAAATGCATCCCCTCAAAAGCTCCAGACGAGATGGCTCATGAATGCACTTGTGGCCTTTTCTGCAGACGCTCTATGGCAGTAGCAGTCCCCCTTCCTATCTCTCGCTTTTTCTGACAGTCAGAGACAAGTGCACGTCAAGACGAATCTACTTGATATGCAGTGACGATATGGTGGGCCACAGACTGTGTCTCTGGCAAAGGATGAAATAAAAAAAAAGCTATCTCCGTATTGTGTGCTGAAAAGTGGAGTGGTTTGGTTAGATCGCTCGTTTCCGTTTGCTACTTGAATGTAACAAAATTCAGAGGCTTCCCCTTGTGGTTTGGGTGCGATTGCCAGGGCTGGGATGGCAAATGGTGACAGTTACATTTGTCGGAAAATCTGCTTCCTGGAAAATTGGGCAAATTTTCTGAACGTCAGCAGATTTGCAAAATCATTTTCCTTGCTCCGATTGCGATATGCAGTGGGTTTTTTTTTCGGATGAGACGTACTTTGGACCAGGAAGAACTTTTTCAGAAACGAAAAAAAAAAAACTCAAACGTCATCAAAGTGTGTTTTATGTTTTTCTACCAGAGTATTTTCTAAGAAATTTTAAAACGTCATTTGATGATGTTCCCATGTGACCTGTCATTTTAACACAACGTTGAACCTAATTAGAACATTGCATAACATTCATGCAATACATATTTTTTACCCGTTTCAAAACTTAAGCTCCCAATCCCCAACTAACAAACCCAAGTTCACCGACCAGCTCAACCGGTCATTCCCATTCCATTCCAGTTCATTCCGACAAGGCTCAATGCGAACAGACGAGCCACGATGGTGGCACATCGTTCAAGCCTTGTGGTTGTTGTCCACGCGGATCGGGTTGTGGTTTCGCTGAAATAATGGCATTCGGGCAGAGAAAAAAAAAAATATCTCCGCAAGCCGATCATAAAATATGGCTTTTTGGCAGAAGGAACAGCAAAAACGCGATTCGAGTGCGAGAGGAAAACCCGCCGCACGCAGATAGAAACAGCAATAATATTAACAAGAACGCAAAGAACTAAGAAGAACACGACAAAAAAAAATGCAAACGTTTCAACGTTGGTTGCGGCCGGATGGCTCCGCTCGGCTGTTTTTCGCCAATATTTTCATTCTGATTAAATTTAACGATAATAGTGTTATTTATAATTATAGCTTTTGATGCGGATTAACGCAGGACAGCTGAAGTGCTTTAAGTTCGTTGCGTTCGTCGAGTGACCCTTCTCGCGTTGGAGGTCGGTGCGGATTTGTCCTTGATCGAATCCCAATCCTAGAGGAGGGCAAGGAAGAAAATGGGTGATTTGTCACCTAGGGCAGGCATCTACAGAATAAAGCAGAAAAAATGCGATGGCGCAAAAACGTTGCAATTGAACAACACTGAGGTGGACTGAGTCAGAACATGCACGGGCACCAGGTTTGTAATCTTCGATAGACATCTTAATAGCACACTGCAGCAGCATCCGGCGACTACGAGAGCTTCTGTTTTGTAGTATTTATTTTTCAGGAGTTATTTTTAATGGGGATCGGTTGTGTCATAGGGGATTCCATCCCCGGATTGGAATGTGTCGGGAGATAGACCATACCAAAAGTGATATGACTGCCGGTGATTCGCAGCATTGGCGTGTGCAGGGGTGAACTAGTCTAGCACCCTGAAAATACAAAATGAAATATAAACTGGTTCCCGAACGCTATAGGCAGCGGATACAGGCCGTTATGTACAATTCTGAGCACAAGGGAATTTTTGACGGTACATAACAGTAATATTCACAATATTAAGCGACCCTTAATCCCACTGAACTTTTCACCAATCATTTTATTTCGTTCCGAAAGTCATCGGTGCAATTTTCGAACGCATGGCAAAGCTAACAGGGTGTCTCACAATAGGTGTCACTAAAACAAAATGGGATTGCAGCAAAACAAATTAACCAAATCGATATCATTTATTTCTTATTTGAAAGATACATGTTAAAGAAATGAACCATATTAATTTAATTCGAATCTCTCGCCCTTTTCCTTGATAACTTTGCGCAAACGCTTTGTAAACCCATCGCAGCTGGCACGCACGATTTCCTGAAAAATTTGGTTCTTAATATCAACCAACATCAGGCAAATTTTCCCTTATTCCCAAATTCCCAAATCGCCCCATACCATAATTTTCGATATATTCTGATAGCGTTCTACAACTAGTTTATCTCTTGGAATATTGACAGGACTTTAGCCATACACACGATCATTTGGTTGATTATGACTGTCCTGAAGGAGGAAGAGCTTTTCATCCGAAAATAAAATCTTGCAGTCACCGTGATCATGTCTGAGGAGCCTGTTAATTGAAGCAAGGAACATTTGAAATTGTTTGCTCGATTTACGGCTTGATACGGCTGGATTACATCTTATACGCTCCCTCACACATTTGATCTTTTTCTTCGTTCTGGCAGTTCGTTTGGCACTTCCTTTAGGTTGAATATGGACATTTCCAGTTTCCTTAAACACTTACTCACTCCGGACTGCTTAAGGCTAGTGAATATCTGACACGGTCTAAGCTTCTGCAAATGTAATTTTAAAACTTGCTTCCGTATGGCTTCCATGGGTCTGATAAATCTAAACAAACGGATTCGCTTATTTGTCATCAGTGATACTCTGTCCAAAGAATACATTCAAAATGGGTTTAATCAATTGCACTGGTAAAATTATCCAGCTGAAATAAACTAAGACTGAAAAAAGTGACACCTATTGTGAAGACACACTGCACTATGGTCCAGATTACGAATTTAGGAGGAAACATGCTCCCTGCGCCTAAACTTGAAACTTTACAGCAAAGTGATGTTCTACAACATGGTTTGTATCACTAAGGGCCAATTTCTTCACCTCCGCTTAGAGCTTAAACCACGTTTAAACGTATGGGTAAGCACCGCTTATGAGTTAAGCGGAGGTGAAGAAATTGGCCCTTAGGCCCTTTTTTTATGTTAATTAAAATTAGGGTGGTCTCCATTTTCGTGGAAATACACAAACTAACTTTTTTATTTGCAAAAATAGACATTTACATTTTTTGGCAAAGTTGTAGCGCAGAAAATTTCATGGAATTTTAATGTGTTAATTTTTCTTGTAGCTTAAAAATTGACCGATTTAGAGCAATTTTCCCTCATCAACTTAGGGTGTACCATAAAAAATGGGTTTTTTACCCTAACTTTTTTATTTCAATTCCAACCTTAAAATTTGTATTGAAAGTGCAAGTGTTCTATTTGTGAAAATTGAATGTAAGACGAGAATAGGCAGTTCTCGAAAAATTCATTATTAGGGCCTAAAAACCACCTTTAAACAATGACGTCAAACGTTGATTTCCCTGGAATTTTAAAACACTCTTGAGTATTGAAGGCAGTATCTGTTAAAAGATTGTTTGTTTTCTTGTATGGTGTAAAGGGTGTTCCGATCAAAATTTGGTCACACAGTCGCTGTGCACATGCAAAATGTTGATGCGTTGCTTCTCTTCCTTCGACGACATTTTGATAACTGAAGTGCTAATCTCAACAACATAAAAGAGGCAAATTTGGGGTGTGTAAAATTTGTAAATGCACGATGAAAGGAAATGCGTCAAGTTGAAGTCGACCAAATTTTGATCGAAACACCCTTTAGTTGAAAATTGTAGCAGTATTTTGATTCGTGAGAGATGAATGTTTAATATGTTTGTATACATTTGACTTTCAGGCCCTAGTCATGAATTAATCGAAGTTGATCCTGCACAACCACGCCGAAAACTCCGCGTGGTCAATTCGAAATACAGGTATACCTCGATAGTACGTACAACAACTTTATGACTTCAAATCGAAATTGCATAAATACTACTGGTTGTATCTAAAATCTAAGAAAACCAAAAGATAGAGCAGAAGATTACTCTTTCTTTTGGTTGTATAAGTTTTCAAATACAACCAGTAGTTTTTATGCAATTGCAATTTGAAGTGCGAATGTTGATGTACGTACTATCGAGGTATACCTGTATCACGAAAAAGTTTAAACGTGCCATTCATACCGAAAGAAATGTTTGCAACTGGTTCTGAGATCGTGAAAGTGTGGCCCAAAAGGCTAAAAGCAAACGTCGGAAACTTCGAATCCACATCAGATCTGGAAGTTGTTGACATCGATCCAAGGCAGCCGATGTTTTTGGTTTGGACCTGTCAACCTCAACCGCATTTACTCAAATTCCACTTCCTGTTGAAAACTTCAATTGGGCCAAATGGAGGGGGCGGGAATTATACAACCATTTACCTATCGACACCGCTGAGTGCGAATCAAATCATCGCAGAAACACGGATTGAGGCCGAAAAGCTGCTTCAATACAACTGAATCAAGCCTTTCTCTGAATTCACAGCGATTTCCACGAATGAAATCCACCTTTGACAGATCGCGTCGGTGGGTGTTGGCGAAAAATTGCGAATAGATAAGCCTCTGCTTCCGACCACCAGCATGGCGTGGTGGAATTTCATATTCCAGCAATGGCACCATATCTTTTATGTGTTTTTTTTTCATCATCCACTACAATATGCTGTGAGCTACCTGCTAGGCAAATGGAGATGATGTTTGTTGGAATCTCTTGCTCGTCTTGTCGTTCTCGGCAAACAACCCATCCGGTACGGTGGCGTGACACTCGCCGATGGCAGGATAAGGTGAGATGAAATTGCATCCGTTTTGGCTGACTCTATCCCTGAAAAGGCCTGGAAAAACAGATTTCGGCACAGAACATCCGAATAACCATTAGAGGTGGGCGTTTCGAAATGTTTTTCCTCCCGGAGCTGCATGTTTTCATTGCAGGAAAGGGATAATAAATGTGTCTGCCCATCGGCTATGGATGGGGAAGTAATTGTCCGGATGTTGCTATTTTCCAGCGGGGATGACAATTAAATGTGCTTGTTGTTTGGGTACTTTGCAAATTAATAAATTAAGGTACTTACGTCATTCAGTCATTAAAGGGTCATACCTGTAATTGAACAGAGAAGGAAATAGCATGTGAGACTTAGGTTGTGTGATGTTTATTTTATGTTTTGTGCTATTTGATTATATATTCCAAATCATAAGTGAATCATCATTCAGCAAACATCAGTTGGAAAATTCATTCCATCCATCAGACGAATAAGCGGTAACCAAGTTTACATTTCCCAACCACCACACAGCTCGTAACTAAACCAAATGAGTGCATCATTCACGAATCACATTTCTTGAAGCGTAAATCTTATGCATTCAAATGCTTAGCAGAACTCGTACAGTGTGGGTCGGTATCAGCACTAGAAATACTCTCGGCGAAACTTACCGAAAACTGACTGACTAGAGCACACGGATGACTGCGTATTACGATGTTCATTACGTAATTGCTTTATCTTCTCATCGTTTAGTTTTAATTATATTTTCCTGTATAATTTTACGAGCAACGCGTAGTTCTACTGAAAGTTTCGTTCCGTTTGCGAATTTATTTTCCCATTGCAAAGTTCCTGGATGTGAAGTAAAGCTACCGCTGTTCCACGTCGGATGCCTCTCGCCTTTCCATTCGCGAAGAAGTGAAGATGAGGCTGCGAGAACGATAAAACTATACGCAACAGCAGCGGCAGCAGTGGTGGCTTCCTTGAACAGTCAAACTTCAGAATCGGAGTTCTCTAGGCAGAATACTACAAAAAATACCGAGACGTACGTTGAAGCATGATTTTATGGGTTGGAAAGCTGGCAAGCTTTTGTTCGCCGCGTGCCACCACCGACTTCTTTGGAGTTGGA